>JAOBBB020092916.1:0-13428 GCA_025331005.2 Zoanthus gigantus
TCATCAGATAAAAATGAAATAAAAAAGTCGCTGATATAAATATAAAAATTGAGATGAGATAAAGATTATAAATACAGTTCACAAATCAAAGCGAAAAGAACGTTTTGTTTTCTTTACCTCAAAGAACTTTCCACAGAAATCAACACGATCCCGCTACATGACTCCAATTTACCAAGCCCAAAGTTAGAAGGTTATCAGAACAAATAAACCTCACAAAAGAACACGAAAGAACGTTTTGATTCCTTTAATATCTCCACATAAAGAAAACACAACTTCACTACCCTTCTCCAATTCGCCGAGGAACCACGCCGCCTAACGCTACATACATCTTTAGCGCACTTCCATTGGCTTCAGTTTCGGTGCAGTTCTTAGCGCACCTCCGACTGGCCCAGTGATCCTTACATTACATCTCTTACAAACACTCGAGATTTGTATCGCCTGAATACTATCCTCGTACGGCTCTATAATGGTGCTGCCTCGCCAGCCTCGCGTCTTCGCTCGGCTGGCTCGTTAGCAATAATTGTAGGATACATAAAATTAATTCGTACACGTATAAATAATTGTAGTAGGAGATATAATTATTGATAAAATACAATAAAAATAATTGCAAACACATTTTAATTATTTCTGTAATGGGAAAAATATATGAGGATAATTTTGAGCAGAACGGTCCCCCATAGATATCGCAGAGCTCATGGTGTTTTTTCGTGTTTCTATTTTTCAATTTCCTAAATTGAATAAGTAACCGCAATGATCATTCAAAATGTCATTGTTTATACCGCGGTAAAATCTTAGTCTCAATACAGTAGGCGAGTAGTTTGTGTATGTTTTCTATTCGCACAAACAACTGGAAGAATAAAAATACTTTGTCACACCGCCGTTACTCCACAAGTTGGAAAAAAATATTTGCCAATAAAAGCTTCATTTGTGAAAGAGAATTCAAGCACTTGTCTAAACGGAAACTAAAGCCTGCTTCACACTAGCGACTAGCGACGTAAGCACAAGCGCAAGGTGGGTACGCATGCGCAATAAAAAGGAAAATTTTGTTTTTCTTTTGTTTTACGTTTTGTCGCTTCACACTTGAAAATTTTTGAGACAAGCGCAATCGCAAGCGTAATTAAGACAAGCACAAGAAAAACAAAATTTTCCTTTTTCTTGCGATTACGTCGCTAGTGTGAAGCAGGCTTAAGGGTAATTAGAATACCGTCCGAGGGTTTTCAGAAAATGATGCAGCTCGTTTTCATTAATCATTATTTTCTGAAAATATTGACTTTAGTCAGTAAAGAGATATTTTTTACCAGGAACCCATCTCGAACACATTTACAACAACGACGTTTATTAGATTGACTTTCTCAAGCCATTTATTTGGTACAAATACATGCTTATTTAAACAGAACAAACAGTTTATTATGGACAAGTTGCACGTCCAATATCATAATTATTGTGTGTGCAAACTGACAGTACATAATATCCGGCTCACTCCTTAAAATGCGAAAGCAAAATCTCCTTGGGGAGTAGTGCTCCATCGTCTCGGTTGAGGGGGTCTTTTGCACAGTTTATTTCCCAAGCCTCAAGAATTTTCCTTTGTCGCCAGTTATTGTTAGTTCTAAGAATAGTGGCCTCATCCCACGCAATGTCGTGATTTGTTTTTATAACGTGGTCCGCAAGTGCTGATTTTTCTTTTTGTAGCCGTGCGACGGCCTTTTTATGCTCGCCTTTTCTAGTTTTAAATTTTCTTTGTATTTGTTGAATACAACCGAAACGTCGGAAAACGTTTTTATTGTACATAAATCATATTTTAAAGTAACATATATATATTCTTTTTATTTGGCAACTGACGCAGTAGTTCCTGATTGGTAGTAAGTGGTTAACGTAATTGAAAAAATCTCACCATCAGGTGCATGATAAAACTGATAATAAATGACCAAACCTGATTACATAACAAAATTACTTCATTCTGATTGTAAAAAAACTTAGTTGATTCAGTGCAATTTACTCACACAAATCTCGCTCTTGATTGGGTTATATAGGGTTTGGTAAGAACCAATCACATAATTTGCTTTTGTGGCGCAAAGTTCAAGTTTTGCCAGTGTGCACCACAGAACTTAACTTGCTTTGTATTCTTATGTTATACTCAAAGTCGTGTGTTCGTACATTTTTTATTTTGTACCTACAATATAATTTAGAAAAATAAATACTAATTACAATCATATAACTTATTTTCAGTACACGTTAAAGTGTCTCTATGGCCAAAATGTTTTTTTTTTTTTTGGTTTTTGTATCTCTAGAATGCATAGAAGAGTATTTTAAAAAAAAATTTCGATTCCATCACATTTTCGCTACAAAACTGAACTTTAAAGTTCCCGCGCCGGCCACGCCCAACAAAGATGACCGGGAGTTGCTAAGTCTGGGTCCAGAACAAGCCGTGACGTCACTTCAGGAATACTCTCCCCGCCAGTTTATTTCAACGGAATCGAAATTTTTTTTTAGAAATACTCTTCTTTGCATTCTAGAGATACCAAAACCGACAAAAAAAACATTTTGGCCATAGAGACACTGTAACTGAAATAACTACAAGGCTATACGAGTCGGTTAACTGCACAAATATTTCTTTCAACAAACCTCGATACGTTATTTGGTCTGCGGTTTAAGGTCAATTAGTGGTTATGTTCAAGTTTCTTATTAATATTTACTGAGTTCTGGGCATATACAAAGAATGGATTGGCGAGGAGTCTTTTCTACACAAACCACGCACTTATTTAATCTAAAAACACATTAAAATATAAATACTAACGAAAACAAACATATAAATATCAGTTAAACTGTGAAAATTATACATGGTTCGTTCTGTTTATGCGTTCATGAAACAGAAAGTGGTAACATATCTTTCACCCTAGTGGACTAAATCACATATTCTACATTCCAAATGGTTTTTGTACTAGAGGTCTATGGCCGACGTCCCATGGCAGAGAAAAGACTAATCCAGATTTATTTTACACGTTTATTTTACTTTTTGTCCGACTGCTTGTGTTATACTAACACGATTGGACCTCATAGTCTCGTGGAATATAAATTAGTAGTTCATAGGGCTTTAGAAGCATGAGCTGGTATTCCTCATGGACTCCAAATTAGTAGCAGTTTTTAGGCCTCATGGGATGCTGTTTCTCCTTGTGGACTTCAAATTGTTAGCTCCTTCGGCATCATGGACAGCTAACTGGTAGTAAGTAGCTCATTAGACCTCATGGGATGCTGTTACTCCTTATGGAATCCAAATTATTAGATCATTCGGATTCATGAACTGCTAATTGGTAGTCCTCATTGACTCCAAACTTGTAGTTCATTCAACCGCATCATATCTGTTGCTGACTGGTGCTCCTCGTAGGCTCCAAACTAATAGCTCATTTGGCTCAACGGGCCGCTGACTGGTACTCCTCGTGGGCTCCAAACTAATACCGTAAAGCCTTGATGAAAACAAGCCCAGTGGGCTTAATCTCGAAAATAATACCTTCTCGAAAAGAAGATCCCCTCTTCAGTTTGCAAAAAAGGGGCTCGAAAGGAAGCCCACTTGAGGAAGTATGATGTTCTTTTCGAGACAGTAGGTATTGGCCAATAAGAACAACAGAAAAACAGAAACGGACAATGGTTTATGTTTTCATCACTTAATATCAACGACTATAAATCGTTCTGTAGGTGCCCTTATTTTGCATCCCGTTATCTTTCAAACAGATAGTCACTGAATCGGCAGGGCAGTTCGATTTTCTGAGGTATTTTTGTATAATTTTCGCTTGTAAGCGGTTTTGATGATCATTTACAGTAATAAGAACTAAAATTGATGTAACAATGTTCCTTCTAACAGTACGTTAAACAATAAAAGCGAATTCTTTATTGAAAACGTTGTTCTCAATAATCATAGTATTTGTATCAATCATTCATTCGAAATTAAGCCCCCTGAATACTTTGCAAAAGTGGTCTCGAAAAAAAGCCCATCTTGAAATCTAGCCCATCTAAGGGCCTTAAAAATGCTGTAGGCTGGTTATCTTCGATATTCCATTGTTAAATGGTCATTTTATTTCAGAAGTAAGTTAACGAAACACATCTAGCAGTACACGATAACAACACTAAACAATGGCGGACAAACTATACAGATTTAAACAACACTGCGCGAAACAATACATCACTGACGAAACAATACATCACTGACAAGCCACTCTAACCAAACAATTAACAGACAATGTAATTGAAGTGTTATTGGTTATCCCCTTTTGCAGATTTAATCAATTGTACAATGGCTTTATTATCCGTGTTCTGTGTTCTTCCTTTTACGGGCATCATGAGACGATAGTAGTTTTCTATCACGATTCCAGCAGAAGTTCTTCAGTTTAGCCCCTTGTTTTAGTCAAGACTGAAGTCACTGTTCCAACATATTCCTTTCAAAATTTAAAACATGGCATAATTAGAAAAACCGAAACAACGACGAGTTGAAAAAGCAACAATGACAAAAGAAGTTAATTCTACTTCTAAAGGTGTTATATTCGTTGAAAATAATATTCCATTTGTATCTATGTTTAGGCTGCGTGGCGAGGTGTCGAGCTGGTTCCGAACTGTGTTTTGTTTTTCATGTTCCCGCTTCCACATGATGAAATTTCGCTTAGTTTCACCAATATATGTTATACTAACACCTTTAGAAGGAACATAATAGAAGAATTATTTATTGCACGAGAGAAGCCATCGTTAAACAAAAAAGTACATTCTTACGCCGCAAATATTTTCCCCTCGGAATCATTTAGAACATAATACTAGCAAACATATGCTGATTTTAGCAGTTACTGAAGATGCCCCTCGGTCGAAAACGTTTTAAGAATTTTAATACATTTTAACTTTTAGATAACTCAACCTCAGTTACCAGAACCTATATAGGTTAGAGCCTTAGATAACTAGACCTCACTTACCCGAACCTCGGTTACCCAAACCTAGATTAGAGCCTTAGATAACTCAACCTCAGTTACACGAACCTCAGTTACCCAAACCTAGATCAGAGCCTTAGATAACTCAACCTCAGTTACCCGAACTTCAGTTACCCAAACCTAGGTTAGAGCCTTAGATAACTCAACCTCAGTTCGATTCCCGCCAAGGGCTTAAATATTGTTTTCTCTTCTTTCATTCTATATACACACACCGAACGCATTTAATATACTTTCATGTCATTTCATCAGGTCTATGCGTACCAAAATTTACGGTGTTCAACTTATACAAAGAGAAAATAATGCCTTGGGATCCCTGCAGTTACCTCATACATTACATTAACTGCCTGCGTTTCCAGCGTGGTTAGTCCTTGTAGTGTAGTGGTTAACACGTCGGACTAGTAAACCGAAGATGTGGGGTTCGATTCCTGCCAAGGGCTTAAATATTGTTTTCTCTTCTTTCATTCAACCTCAGTTACCCAAACCTATATAGGTTAGAGCCTTAGATAACCGAACCTCAGTTAACTGAACCATGGTTACCCAAACCTCAGATTCCTGAGCATCGGTTACCTGAAGTTCAGTTATCCAAACCTTGGTTATCCGAATCTTAGTTACCGTGGTTTAAAATTATTAAACAGAAGCCCAGTTCCTTAGGTTTCCAAACAAGGTTGAATAATCCAGTACTGATATAAGGTTATATAGACTTTTAAATTTCTTTCAGTTATGAACATGAAAGGTATAATACAGTGAACTGATTAATATTATAACTATTAATATCAGACATTTTGGGAAAAATGATATAGCTTGACAAAATGTTTCTAGGGTGGGAAAGTTAAAATGTAAAACTAGCGGTATAATTAAGAGGAGGGGAAGGCTGCTCATTTCTAAATAAACCTCCATTTTACCACCTGTTATCTAGCGTATCCCACCATGACCACGTTGTCTCCCCTCACGAACAGCTGATTCACATGGCGCCTTTTGAACACTAGGTACTTGTTTCTTGATGTCATAAGCGTGCGACCTTCCAAAGCTGCAGTTTCTGCTTTGGACTTGCTTCCTATTGTCTGTACCTCAATGCTGGGTTTTACAGCTTTATTGGCTGATATTCTTTGAGTCATGTATTTAGGTCTTTCGTTTTTCGTTGGTAGACGAGATGACTGCAAGGTTTCCCTTTCAGCTGACGATTTTGATGCTGATCTATTCTTCCAGATTGTAGTGTTAGTGTTTGATACAGCTTTTCTACTGCTCGGTGATGTTTCACTTTTGCTACTTGGACCACCGCTGTCAAGATCTTTACTTGTTGTTTGTGCACGATTCCGATATGTTGCACCTGCTTTCATGGCTGAAAAATTCCCATCAGTACTAGAAGTTACGGAAACTTTTTCTTTACTTCTAACGGCCACATATTGACCAGTAATCAATTTTTTGTTGAGCTCACTTCCATTATCTAAATCGCGAGAATTTTCCCGACTCCTTAATAGGTTGTTTCTATCTTTTTTTTCTTCCTCAACAAAGGTTTGTTGGTTTTTATGTTTGGAATAGTATTGGTCCGTTGACTTGTTTGATTTATTTGAGGTTTTCGGCCGCGATTCTTGTTGACTACAGCTCTTCACACTTTTCACATCTTCCTTTACCTGAAAATTTTTTGTACGTTTTTTAACTTCTTTGAAACTCTCATTTTTGCGAACGTTGTCCGAACCTTTTGAGCATTTAGGTTTAAGGTCTTTTTCAAAAGAACTGTTTTTTTCTTTTGTTGAGGACTGTCCTTCACATCTCTTTGAATCTGAGTCCATTTGTCGTTCAAATTTTGAAGACTTGTTCAGAAGTTCATGACGAGTCATCCTTAGATCTCTGCTGCCAATGTTTGTGTCAGTTAATAATACTGTTTCCTTTCTTAGTTGGGCAGAACTACAATTCTTTGACCTTTTTGAACCGATTTCTTTAGCACAACTTAGTCGTTGCCTTTTTAAAGGTTTGTCATTTTCATTATTACTTTGCAACCTCTTTTTACCTTTGCGTTCGGGAGAAACTGATATAGATCGTTTTCTTTCCTGGCTTTTACTTTTTCCGTTTGGGGATCTCAACTGCCTTTTGTTGTGAATAATTTTTTTGCTATCTTTATCCCTTCTATTTCTACGCTCGGTTACAGTTTTAGTTTTCCGTTTGTCTACCTTTCCCAAATTGTCTAGGTTCCTTTCATTACAATCATTTTTTACATTTTTGTCCTTTTGTTTCTTAAGCTCGCACGATGTAGCTGGTTGTTTCATAACGTTGTCCTTTGAGATTTGATTCTTGTGTGATCTATTTCCCAATCTGTGTGAGCCAGCAACAGAATTTATGCTCAGTTGTTTATCACCCTTAACGTTAGAAGTTAAAGCCCGTCTTTTCTCGTCTGACACCGAATTTTTTCCTACTCTATCTCTTGCATTATGGCTGCCTTTTTCAACTTCTCTTTTCGAGCTAGTTGAAGAAAAGTCAGTTACATCTCTTGTTTCTCCACTAAAGAGTTTATGTTTTTTTTTGACACGTTTACTTGTCAGTAAATCTCGAAGATCAGTGTGCTTTGCAGTTGCAGCATTTTCTGGAGAATTAATAGCGATTTTGGGTTTTTTCTCCGTCTTTAATCGTGGTCCCTGCCGTTGAATACCATTCTCGTTTTTTCCTCTTCTTCCCTTTTTTGACTTCATTTCTTGCCCTCTTGCAGCAATGCTTGACGAGTGAACAATTTTTTTCTCATTTTCAACTTGTCTTGCTGCATGTTTAACCAACGTTTTATCCCGCGAAAAATGAGTTCTAATTTCTATTTCTTTCCCAGTTGAACCTCTGCATGCTCTTGAAATTGCTGAAAGACTTGAGATTTTACTTCTTTTTCCACTGTTCCCTTGAGCTACTTTCTCGTCCTTAGGTATTCTTACCTTTGTCTCTTCCTGTTTACTATCTGGACTATCTTCTTCCTCTGATGACGATAATTCGCCCTCTTCCTTCTCCTCTTTGGACTGCATCACTTTAGCATTTGAAATATTACTTTGCATTAAGAAGTCAGATTTACCTTCCACTGTGTCACTTTTAGAAGCAACTGTTGCTCCTTCGTCACTTGAAGATTTACCTTCCACTGTGTCACTTTTAGAAGCAACTGTTGTTTCTTCGTCACTTGAAGTTATCTCGCCTTCTTCTTTTTCTCTTCCGGGTTCACCAGAAGGATCAATTTGTTTTCTATTTGATAGCAAGCTTTTATCTTTCATATTTAAGTCTATCTTATTCGATGATTTAACATTAATTTCATTTCTAGCACATACGGTAGTAAACGAGGAAACATTCTTTGCTTCATTCCAGACTGTGGCCTTATAAAATGAATTGTCTGTCTTAAAATCTGTACGTTCTTTACATGATCCAAAAATGGATTCATTGTTTATATCTGAACCTTTACAAAAAGTATTTTTCTTTTCTGGGCCAGGACTCCGAGTTACTACTTCAGCACCATGTTCTTGGAGTTCTTTATTTTGGCTTTCTAAACTACCAAACACCGAATATTCTTCGATACTATGCCAAGGTGTACATTTATCACATTCTTTCTTGGTTTTTATTTGCAAGAACGAATCTTTTTTACTTCTGGAGTTTTCTTCACCATAAAAAATACTACTTTCTGTAATATGCTCAATATTCTTAGTTTCTCCAGTAGTTGTAATACTTTCAAGGTACATTTCCTTGCAACTTTCACGAGCTTTGGTGTAATTTGATCTAACATTTTTCTGAGAATCCTCAACTGTGTGAGCAAGGTAACAGCCAGTGACTTCACCTGGAGCTGCTTCCTGTCCTCCCTTACTTTCAGCTCGATCTGACGCTTTATTGAATGTAATATCGTGCTCTCCTTTGTTTAATGTGTTATCGTCAGTTAGTTGTAACTTCGGGGTTTCTTTCACCTTCCAAACATCTCGGCCAGAAAGAACATTTTCAGACTTACTGTTCTTTGGTGGAAATACCTTTTGCTCTGTTTGACACATATAATGTTCATTATGGAAGGATTCCGATGAGTCACAATCAACAAAATGAAGCTTCTGTTGTGGTTCACTGCATTCGTTTTCACTGCCAGCTGCTGTTGTTGTAGTGACCGTAGTTTCCACTTCTGGCGTATCAAACTCACACATTCGAGAGCACTGTGTATCTACAGATTTCATTTCCTCAAAACTGTCAGTAATAATTTTTATATTTGAAGGGCCTCCCTCATTTGCAATTTCTTTACATTGTTTTGAGGAAAAGTTTGTTGCATAGCTTGCTTGATTATCTTTTGCTATACACCAGTCAAATTTCTCAGGCCTAAAATAGTCGGCCTTATCACTAAAATCATTCTCAATCTTGGCTATCGATTGTGAAGAGATTGCGGTCTCCTCATCATCACCTACAACAGCGTCGCTGATTCTACTTCTAACAGTCTCCAATAAGACATCAACTTGCTGAGAAATTATTGTATTTGTTTTTGTTGACACTGCATCAGTTGTAATTTCTGATTTTTTGCCTTTAGGAGATACCACACTAGTTGTTAAGTATTGCACTTTGCTAGTTGTTAATGACTGTTTATCATCCTCAATCGATAAAGGAATATTCGGTACGTTTTGGTGTTCTTCGGAATGGATGGCATTCATGAAGTCAGGTTTACAAACTACTTTCACCTCAGATACGGTTTCAGAACTACAAACATCACCATTTTGCTCATCTATACTACTTTTTTCAAGTTTATTTTTACTATCTTCATTTTGGTTATTATCTTGTGAATCAATGTCTCTTCTGCTTTCAACTAAATTACGATCCTGAATTTCTCTGATATTGAATTGATTACTAAAAGCAACGGCCAAGCAGGTTGCATTAGCCGGGCCTGCAGTTGGCACTGAACTATTGCTCCCTACTGGACCACGATTGGATTCTGATGTGAAATTTGTACTGATTTTTTGGCCATCCTTTAGGACTGATACTTCAGTTAAGGATGGCTTAGTTTGAAACGTCTTAGCATCTGAACAGTTAGTAACGGTGTTTGTTTCACACAGTGAAGACTTTCTGCTGCCCCTTGTCCGTGCAGAACTTCCTTCAATAGATGAAAAATCCTTTGATATATTTTCCAGTAAAAATTTTCCCTGAGAATTTGTTCTCTTATCTTCATTATTATCCCCATTTCCATTTGAATTTGGTTCATCAGTTTCACATGCCAATACGTTTGATTCAGAAAGCAACTCATTCATACTTGTTTTACTTCCTCTAGTTCGAGCACAACCATCCTGCATCACTGATGATTCGTCCTCGGTTGCTTCACTATTTTCAAATGAAACTGAAGCAGTAACGAATTCTTGCGTTGAGGCGCCATCCGTGAGAGCGTCAACAGTATCTTTAGAATGCTCATTCAGCAGAGGGATTGTACTTCCTCTAGTTCGAGCACAACCACTAAGAACAGAAGAAAAGTAGCTGAGTTTGTCAACTTCTAAAGCACAGCTTAAAGATGCAGCATCTATGGCCAATTCTTCATCACTGCTTTTTGGCTCATCTAACTCTGAATTTCTATCCATAACATTACGATTAAAGACAGTATGTTTAGCATAATCAGATTTGGATTTGCAGTCAGAGTCACTTGGTACTATTTCCTGAGAGCTCCCCACAGTTTCAAGTTCAGGATGTAAGCTCTTTTCGTGCCCTAACTCTTCTGAAGGATTATTTATTTCAGTTTTCTGAATGCATTTGTTTTCCAAATCTTCTTTCCCTTTGATGGCTTCATTGTTCCCTTTCTCCGATGAATCTTTGGTAATTTTGTCTTTCTTTTTCTTCTTCTTTTTCTTCTTATTTATTGCTGACAAATTTTCAGTTTCAGAGAAATCTTTTGTTATTCTTTTCTCCAACGTGTACACTTCATCAACGTCCATCATTGCCTTAGGTAGAAGTACAACAACAATATCATTTTAATCACTTAAATCATTGCTAAATACTAAGAAAAGGTGCCAACAAATTCCAATCTTTACAACGATAAACTTTACATTAGTCTTTTTTCCAAACAAAAAATACTTTGCGACATTACAAAGAAAGGAAAACGTTTACGAAGTTTGGCTTAAGCTTCATGTCCACGCTTTATATGAAAATAAATACAACTTTGAAAAACATTAACTTCACTTTTTAACCTTGGTTTTCCTTCATTACAATAATAATTTACAGCATCATAAATATAACGGCGTCTAAAAAGGATTGTAAATAATATAAAAAGCTGAACTTTATAAGATTAAGATGTTCAGTGATTATTGGGAAATTTTGACAAATGAACTAAGTATAAGGGTTAACAAATTCAGGTGCCAGCTTGCATATATATCTACAAATATGAAGCTGGACGAAACTGATAAACCGTTACACACCACACCAAGTACTATTTTAAAGTTCAATTACCAAATGAAATACAACTATAACAAAACTTTAAGTTGTTATCTAAGATTTTTATATGCGATTCAGTGTATGGGTGCAAATTGTATTCTAATAAGATTGGAGTCCTTGTTATCTGGAACTTCTCAACATTTTGATTGTTATTATAATATTGTTAATTAAGAGTTAGTTACCTGATTTGAGTGATTTGTTTACAAATACACCCACGCACTGGCGATATAATGAATGAGAAATTTTAATAATGCACAATGCGAAGCAGAGTGCATTAAGAACAATTTCGAGTTTGTTATATTGCCAGCAAGTGGGTGTTTTTGTAAACAAACTACGAACTGAAAGTAACTAACCCTTTTAATATGCAATCTGAGTTCACTGCACTGCAAGGCACGATACATGACATGAAGAAATTAAAGAAAGAGTTCGAACAATAACAAAACTCTTTAATTATATAAGTACATAATTAAAATGGCATATATATTAAGTTCGAACAGTATAAAATAGAAATCACAAAAAGCTGTACATAAAGGAAGATTAAAAAATAGAACTTTTAAAAGTTAACGCGAAGGTAATTTTTAGGAGCAAGAAGCAAAGCATTCACTGAAATTTGTCAAAGCTGAAATTAAATCATAAAAGAAATGTAGCAGATACCTTGTTTTATAATTTATCAGCATGTCCTTTTGGGAAGTAAGTTCAATGTTTTAATAAAACATTAGAAGAACTCAACCAGTATTTGACGTGTTTTCACATGCCGTCATCCCCGATTTAGTACCGACCACATATCGCCATCTTCAAGTGATCTTGTTAAAAAAGTCAGGAATCTACATATTTTCGCTCCTAAGTGTTCGCCACCATAAAACAAACCAATTTCATTAAAATAATTGTAAATCCGGTATTCAGTGAATCTGGCAAGAGGTTGAATTCCATTTTAAAAGATCAAACAGAAAAACTGATCAAACATGTCGCACACTACTTCACAATAAACCCAAACTTCAAACTTGTCTAAAAAGCGGGAAAATAGCTGGACATGCACCAAAACGCCTGCCAAATTAAATAACTTGAGTGTATACTCTGATAAATGACAACGTTTGCTGGAGAAAAAGCTCAATAAAAATTCATATATTCAGTGGTTTGAATTTATTTGAAGACTCGGCTATGATTAAATCAAAAAACAAAAGTTAACGTTCATAAACCGAAATCACGTGATCGATTTTAACCAATTGCAGGTGCGGATTTTTTACAGTTAACGAAGATTGCTTATTAACATAAAATAAACTATGTTATGAAACCTATTCACACAGTTTGGCAAGTGTTATACGTTAATTACATTTATTTAAGAGTTATATGTTTTTGGTTTGTAATTTTCTATTACCTTAGTTTATTTATATTGACTAAAATAAACTGCTCTTAAAAATAACTAATATGTTCGTATTTACAGTAGATTGTCCAAAACACTTTTTTTAACATGAAAAATTTAAGGTATACATTTGGCATATAAGATTTTTTTTTTTATACTCATTCAAGGCAATTTCTAATAGTTTTAAAATTAAAAATAATTTTTAACCTTGAACCTTTTTTTAGTAACATCAACAACAACAACAATTTATTGATTTGTGAATGAAATTAATTATATACAGATAATTGCTATATCCACAATTATTAGCAAATACACTATTCGAGGCGGGAGCAATGCGATTATATTTTAAACTTTACATAATTATTTTCAAAGAACTGAGAAAGATGGCAAAAATTTAATATAGAAAATCAAATATATTATACCTAAGTATCGGTTAAGTAATCAAGATATGAGATGACTTGTTTGTTTGCTTTTATCAAATTGTTTAGAGAAAGTGAAACTGCTTTATACATTTCATAAGAATTTCATGGAACTCTTTTTAAAAAACACATAACACTTTTTATACTAAATGCAAACATGTTTTGGCAAACCTTTGCCTTCTTCAGTGCGAAAATGGATTACTAATTACAATGACAAGGCCTCTCATATTTACAAACACCTTGCTGGTTCTGATAAATGTCGTCTTTTAAGTTCTCCCAGTTGTTTCAG
>JAOBBB020093010.1:0-13428 GCA_025331005.2 Zoanthus gigantus
GTAGGCTATCACAAATAGACCTCTAGTAGAGTAGCCAATCAGAATGCAGGATGCGTGTTAGACCGTTAGTAGGTTTACACTAATTATCAATAGTTCTCACTTCTCTTTCCTTCTGCAGTCAAAAATAAGGATGGCTTTAGGTTAGGTGATCTTTCCTTTCCGTCTTAAGTATTTCTAATGAGCCTCAATTTTCTTTATTTCTGCTATAGTATCTTTTTCGAATCAATTTTTCAAGGCTACTGCAAAAGATACTTTGGCTCTCTGTTCTATCTGTGAGATTATTCTAAGGCACTCGTGATTAAAAACACAAACTTGAGTTGTTCTGTTAGTCGTGGTACTTTTCTGTAGTGCATGTAAAGTGGATGAAAATGTTTGATTCTCGTCCATAAAAATCTATTCCAAGAAAATAAATGCGTTTAGTTGGTGAGATGTTCGATTCTTGCATATAACAATTTATTCGAAGAAAATAATACTTGTGTTAAGTGGATGAGAATGTTTGATTCTTGTCGGTAACAATTTATTCCAAAAAAATAATTGTTAAACTGTAATTAATATAAGAATATTCTGTTCTATCTGTAAGATTATTCTAAGGCACTCGTGACGGACAACACATACTTTAGTTGTTCAGTTAGTCTTGGTTTTCTGTATTGTAAAGTGGGTGAGAGTGTTCGATTCTTGCCCATAATAATTCATTCGAAGAAAAGAATAATTGTGCAAAGTGGATGAGAATGTTTGATTTTTGTCCATAACAATTTATTCCAAAAAAATAATTGTTAAACTTTAATGAATATAAGTTTATTCATTTTTCATTTTGTTTTGAAAATTACGTCAGTAAAATATTGTCCCACAGCATACTTTTTTGTCCTCATCGCACTTTGACGTCATCTCCACAAAGAACAACAGTTGAACTAAATCTGTTTAATAACTAATTTGTTGATTGTTCTCTTACTTTTCTGTTCAAACAGATATTGTCTCTGACAAAGCAGTGGCAGCGGATTCGCTGTTACCAATTGTTGCAAGTCAACGAGAGAGGTTCAAAGTTCGGAATCTGGAACTTGAGGCAGTAAGTTGACTTGAATAGGTGGTGACAGGATTGGATGGCGGGTCATTTTATACATAAATGTTTAAACAGTAAAATCTGTTATCCAGCATTCTTTGCGGGCACCTTTAATGTCGTGCTGTTTTGGGATATTGGATTTATTACACATCCAAAATCCAGCTTAATCGCAGGTCAGAGAGAATGTTGGTTGTTCTAAATAATATCTGGTTAACGTTTATTTATAAAGTTCGTACCACAGAATTTTATCTTTACTCGGGCCCTCACGAAAAGAAGTGAAGGAGCGTTTCCAGACTAGTTGTACCACAAACTGAAAAGCACAATGTACTGAAATGAACTCACGACGATTCACTCTGACGAAGGACTCCATTCCGAAAAGTCAGTTCCAAAATTCTTCTCACTATGCTGTAAAACTTGTCAATTTATAATACTGTTTCTGTAGAAACACCGAAGCAGCATTCCATTTATGGCATTTATTGAAATCAAAACTATATAGTTCATAACCTTTACCCCAATTATTAACATTTGATCATACGTTCATTTGAATTTGATATGAATAGGAAAAACATCGTTTTAGGTTTTTATTTCATCACAATATCTGGATATTGTCAACGTGTTTGTGATGATTACTAAGGCAATTTTGAAACTTTCAGAGCCAAGATTCACTAAAGAATATGATTTTTTTCAATAGTTACTTCAATAGACCATTTTCGAATTTCAAGTTACCGCTGACCACAATGACCACGGATTCAATTTGTCCAGTCCTAGCCTCAATATGGAGTTAAATATTTCTAAATGCCGATGTAGTTTTATATTATTTTAACTGTTTGTATTGTTTGAGGTGCGACTTCTTACTCTCTCTCACTAGTATTTTGAATATTTAACAACAAAACGAGGCTAAGACTGTATTAAATGAGTCCGCAGTCATTTAAATCAGCAGCAACTAGGAATTCGAAACACAATGTCACGGCTTTACCATAGTTTGAACATTTTATGAACATTTCGCCTAAATTCACTAGGTTATTTGTCCTTACAAAGTCGGAGAAATGAATAAAATTTTTGTTGGGGAAAAATGCAATGGGCAGGTGTACGTTCTATGCCGCTTGAGGCGAAAATTCCCGTCCATGACTGAAGTGGCAGTAAGCTTGTATAAGCGTTTCGCTAACTTCAAAACCTTTCATCGCACCGTAACGGTAGTTATTAAGATGTTAAACTAGGTGTGCTTGGAATGTGCCAACAGCAAACCTTTCATCACGCCTTCATGGTAGTTATCGAGATGTTTAACTAGGTGTGCTTGGAATGTGCCAACAGCAAACCTATATAAGCAAGTTTAAACCTTAAATTACACCTTCACGGTATTTATTGAGATATTAAACTAGGTGTACTTGGAATGTGTCAACAGTAAACCTTTGAAACAAACAAGATTAATATCTCTAATTACACCTTCACGGTAGTTATCGAGATATTAAACTAGGTGTGCTTGAAATGTGCCAACAGCAAACCTTAGAAATAAGCAAGTTTAAAAACTAAAATTACACCATTACGGTATTTATTGAGATATTAAACTAGGTGTACTTGGAATGTGTCAACAGTAAATCTTTGAAACAAACAAGATTAATATCTTTAATTACACCTTCACGGTAGTTATCGAGATATTAAACTAGGTGTGCTTGAAATGTGCCAACAGCAAACCCGCCACCAGCAACAGCAGATTGGAATGTTACGGAACGAAGTAGACAACTTGCGGTCTGACAATGTTAAACTATATGAGAAGATCAAGTTCTTACAGAGCTACCCAGCACAGGTGAGTTTTTCTTGTCAATGTGCGTTGTTTAGTGTACCAGGTGCTTGGTTATGGGCGAGTATTGCTAATAATTTTATCATTGCAGATATAGAAAGATACTGCAAATGATGAATACCGTGAACAAAATGCCGCCTCACGTAGGATCTAAGAAGATAAACCAGCTACAAAATGTGTGAAACATGAGTAAAATAAAATGAATGTCTGGAAAACTACGTTAAAATTAATTTGTCAGTGAACCAATATGAGCAAGAGCTCGGATTAGGCCAGCAACTTTAACCGTAGACAGCTGTTTCGTCCTTATTGGGACTCGTTAGTACGGTGTAAAAGGCAATAATAAAAAACCAGCCAAAGGCTAGCTGTTTATTATGCTCAAAGTTGTAACCCAATACCGACTCCAACACATATCCGTACACTGACAACCACTTTTTTTCAGTTTCTTTGCTATGTTGTTTTTTTATTTTTTTGCTGGCATTAAGTCAGGGAAGGAGTAGTGAAATGGTTGAACATTTTAATGTGTTTTCCCAGGTTTTTCTTTCCCTTCTGTGAGCAAGTGGCTGCGCCACACATTTTTGATTTGCAATTAAGTTGCTTTTCATTTTTGGAGTCTTATAAAATCTATACACGATATTAGAAATTTCTGTTAAGTAATGTGATAAGAAAAGGGCATGATTCTTTCCAAAACTTCCTTCGCGAAACACAGCATTTCGTCGTTCGAGAAGATCGACAAATAGTCTGGATGAACACAATACCTTCACATTTCTAGACCCAGTTTTCGAAGGCTGGGCTAGGAACGCCTGGGACCATGACCCCCATTTTGGCGACCAAAAAAAGAAGAAAAACAGAGGGTATTTTAAGACTCGGACTTTCTTAAGGAAGCCCTAGTAACTATACAGATGACGTATTAAAGAACTCTTTAAAAACGATCTGTTTGACAGAACAGAGCAACAAATTTGCGTTTGTTTCTAAGATTGAATAAAGTGATAGAACGTTTTGATCTGCATATGCAGTTTTATAAGAAGATATTGATGTTCTAAAAATCATAAATAATATAATAAATAATGAAGCGAAAAATTGAGTTGCCATTATCACAGACTTGTAAATTAAACCGCGAAGCGAAATATAAATGACTACTGTAATCTATTTACATGATTATGAATAAAGGAAAGAAACCTAAAAACAATAGTATGCCACAAACAAGGTCAGATAAACAATTTTGCTTTGATAGAGTCTGATTGGACGTTAAGAGAAGGTTTTAGATTTTTTATGCAAAGCATCATATAATAAACAATCAAATGTAGAGTGGCAGCGTTGATTGTTTATTATATGAGATGCTTTTCATCAGATTGTGTTAATTCTGTATTCTCTATTAGTTTAAACTTTTGCCGTTAGCCAACGGAAAGGGCGTTGAATTGTCGCGAAATATTGTAAGTGAAAATCTGTGGCAACCGTTTTTAGCTGTCAGAACTTTAACTAACATTTTCGATCGTCCTTCCATCACAGGGTTCCCACAATCGAGACGAAGACGCTGTGAGTCGCTACTCCTCTCAGTATGAACAACGGCTTGATCCATTTTCTGCCTTCAATCAACGTGTAAGTTAATTCGTATAGAAAGAAAGGATCCAAGTTTTCCGTGCGATAGGAATTTTAGTAAAACTTCAACTCTTTCTTTTTCTTTTGCATATATAAAGACACAATCCGCTAGGTTGTTGTACAAAACTAGGTTGGAAAATCATTGTGGTTGTTGTAGTATACAATCCAGTATTTCACGTCGCTTATTGCCCACCATACATGCCAAGTGTATTGTTAGAGTATTATTACTTGAGAATCTGTCGATCGATGAGATCTGTGTGATTAAGAAGATTTTAGATTGAATTGTTTGATCATCGCTGTAAGCGATGTGTTGACTTTTCCCTCTCTAAACTGTAAAAGGTTCGGAAATCGAAAAGTGTGTATAGGCTGATATTTTGCAGGCTGATCGAGGTGTGTAGAGCATATACTGCTATAAAATGGTCAGTCCAATGTTAAAAGTTGGGCGTCCTGTGGTACAGTACCTCACTCATTTACGGACACTCAAACACGATAGAATTGTGGATACTGCCCACTGACAGTAGTGACAAAAAGGAAGAAATAAAGTTAAAAGCTTTTCGTTTTAACTTAAAAAACAAAAATGTTTCACTAGGGACATTGCGAACCAAAGTGCTAACATTGAAAATTAGTTTTTGCTCATTTCGTTCGTGTATTTCATCGGATACAATGTGTTTCACTTTGTCGCTAATTTGCATAACCCAGGGCCACGAGGCATTTGCCGTGGATGCCCCTGGCCACGAAGGAGCTGTTTGGTGCCGCCGTGCCTTAAGAATTAGGTGTTAAAACATAGGGTATTTTTCTGTTAATATCGCCTGAATGAGTTGAAAGTGCTCAAATTATATTGAAGTAATAGTCAAATAAAGAACAAAAACAAATCATGCGTGCTTGGTATGGCCTTAGTGCCCTTGGACAATTGCCTTAAAAAGCGAAACATTCTTGTAACAATTCTCATTGCTGACCTTTAGGAAAAGCAACAACGTTATATGAACCTGGGACCTCATGAGAAGGTTACGCTAAACCTGGTAAGAGTTTGAGTATTGTAAGTCAATATGTTTTATTTCTGTGTTAATATTTATTAGTAGTAGAAGTTGTAATTGTAGTAGTAACAGTAGTAATACTACTAGTACTAGTTTTAGTGATTGAGTAGTTGTAATTGCAATAGTAGTAGTAGTACTAGTAGTAGTAAAGATAGTAATGGTTTTAATAGTAGTGGTAGAAATAGTAGAAATAGTAGTAGTAGTAGTAGTAGTAGTAGTAGTAGTAGTAGTAGTAGTAATAGTAGTAATATTAGTAGTAGTAATAGTAGTAGTAGTAGTAGTAGTAGTAGTAGTAGTAGTAGTAATAGTTGTAGCTGAATAGTTCATAAATAAGTTACATTCACAAAACTAGCAAAACAACTGCTCATTCAACTTGTAGCTGTGTGTAGAAAGTGGCTCATATTGCATTTCAACAGTTAGTAACATAGTTAATTAAGTAGTTGAGTGATTTCTGTGAATTAGTAAGCAATTGGAAAAGTGTTAAACTAATTATCGCACAAAAATTAGAATCGATTCTAGTAAGTAGGCGAAAGTTTTAACTATGGAAAAAACTCATTGTATTTTTTAACTAACCTGAAGAGCTTCAGCGGTTTTCATTGTTAGTCCAGTTAGCGCTTCAAAACGACGGTCAATAGCATCAACAAGTTTGTCATTTTGTCCGTCCAACCAACAGCTGTTGATTTGTTAACACGACAATAAAACTAACCCTAACACTAATATTAACACTAAAAATAGCGCTTACAATAATAATAGCAATAGCACTAACACAAAAGTGACTCTAAAAACAAAAAGAACAAAAATGCCAAAAAGAACAATAACAATAAGTAATAATAATAATAATAATATCACAAACAACAACAATAACAATAATATTATTAATAATAATAATAATAAGGATAAACCATACAGCTAAAATAAAATTTCAGGTAAAAAACAACCAAAATGGGATTACAAAACAAAAATGGGTTCAGAATGATTGGTTAATAATGTGACCGTCAAGATTTGGGCTCCCTGTGTCGCTCTTCGGAGGACTGGTACGGAGTTGGTCGCTTTATAAAGATTTGTTTTTATACGGTTGATATTCGCTCTTGGAAAAATCATTGCCAAAATCCTGGTAAGATATATAAATTATACATAATATAAAGAGTTACGAAAGCATTTTGTAGTGGACCAGGAGTCAACAGCCACGGAGAAACGATAAATACCAGGTGCGCCCCTGCGTTGTTCAAACGGAGAAGTGATCGACAAAGATTTGCGTTCATACCAAACTCCTACAAAGGTAACCCAGATTCAAGATTCAACCTCGGTTGAGCCTACCTCCGGAGATGGTGGGTTAGAGCGAAGATTTTTCTTTCGAGTTAGGGTGGAATCTTGGTTATTATACTATGTGTATTGGGAATAGGCCAAGAGGTCTAAGTGTTTTTGTGTTACGCAAAAACTAAGACAAAAATAAAATTACAATTGAGATAAAAAAAAATGCACATCCAGCTACTCGAAATCAATTGCAAATACTGATTACCGTAGCCAATCAGAGTGCAAGTCCTGTTAGTATCACTGCAGTTTGATTAGATAGTACTTTGATTAAATATATCTATATCTATATATATCTATTTCTATATCTATATCTATATCTATAATTATAATTCCAATAATCCCCCGCGGAGTAAATAGACTTACCATCGGTCTTATACGCTATTGATTTCCCATGCGCTCGTCCTTGAGTTCTAATTAACAATTAAACCCCAAGGACGAATCAATCGACTGCTTAAGGGTTAGTGACTGGATGTGAGTGGTTTGCGGTTTACAAATACACCCACGCACTGGCGTTATGATGAACGAGAAATTTGAATAATGCACGAAGCGAAGCTGAGAGCATTAAGAAAAAAAATTAAAAATATTGGCAGCAAAATAACGGTTTTTTAGTCGTGGATACGCGAAACGTAGGGACGACTATTGCTGTGGGTCAGAATATACAAATTTGTCACTCACTCAGATGTAAAGAAAATCGATAATTCAACGTGAGACCCACTGATATCGACTTTCCAAAATAATGCCCGAGCTGTTCTATTTACGAAGTTATGGCAAATGCAACAACGAGCAACTCAAGAAAAAAATTAACTTGTATGACGCAACTGCTGAAGAACAGTCAATCAAAATAAAGTCTTATGACTTTTCACCCAACACCATCCGTTCAAAATAGTTCCAAGTTCTTTAAACTGTATCCAAAAATGTGCTACTGTAAAAAAAAATTTAACTATTTGCAAGATAATTCAAGTTTAATGTATTCACGACTCATTCACAGTTCCCTTTGATCTTCTTTTAAATGGAAGCAAAAGTACCTCATTTGATTGACAGGTTAATAACGTAATGTGATAAACCGAGACGTCATTTCCGGGAGAAAAAACCGCGTAGAGTTGATTTCAAGTTTTCATTCTCTCTCTATGGATAGGTTGTTCCCTCCAACAGTTGTAGTCGTTTGTTAACTTCCTATGACCACTGTTCCTTGTATTTCAGCTATTTTATTATTTTTAGTTGTTCCCATTTTATTTATGGGCGGAGTTTGTCGCAAAGAAACTACACAAATGGTTTTAATCACTTTATTCTCGAAACTATAGTTTTTACGGTGGCCCATAAAGGAAATAGATTTTTTTTGTGAAGAAACAAAAATAAGCTACCGTAAAAAATGAGTACTTTTGGTCTGGAAACTGGAGGATTAGTTAAATCATTTAATTTCAGCAAGCACTTGGACTTAAAACTTTCGAAAGGCAACTTTGATTATCATAAAAAAAAAGAACGTAACGTAAAAAAAAAATCTAAAAATTCATTTTCATTCAAAATGTTTTATAGAATAGTTGGATACCACCTCTATAAGTTTTTAATTGCACCGCACAGCTAACAAACAGGCACAGATTCCCGCAGAAAATACATAGTAAAGTAGAAGCGTAACGCTTGTGGGATGTGGCTGGAATATTCTAATTTCTCTGATTCTATAAGTTTTAATTTGATATATAGATGTGAGACATGGAGTATCTCGTCTGTTATGAAAAAAACACTTGGAAGCAACGGAAATGTGGTTTCTAAGAAAAATGCTAAGGATTTAGTGGACCGATAAAGTAACGAATGAACGAGTAACGCTAATGGCCAGCGTAATCAAAAACAGAAAAATGGCATTTTTAGGATACATTATGCACAGAAATGATATAGAGGATTTATCGCTATTACAAGAAACAATTTTTCCCCTGAATCTCAAAATTCTTTCTTTTTTCAGTAAATGTAAATGGTTAAATCTTAAGTTTTTGGTCTTTCTGATTCACCCAAAGTACAGTTGACATGTCGATTCATTGAGTTAGGCAATACTGTCTACCCAAACAAGCTATCCAGACCTGTGCGGTTCTTATAATACACATTTTTTAAACAATTGCTAAACAATCTGATTACCTTTTGCTTATTCTGTAATGCGCATGCTCAAGTTCTCCAGTAAGCGGATTATGGACTGTAGCACGTTTGATCTGGGAATTGGTAAAAAAATATAGTCTGTTAACTAACGTTAAAGACATGTGATTATTGTCATGTCGGTGTTTTTAAAAAAGCAATTGTAGAAAATATTATTTTAAGATAGACATCGTTGAAGAAAGAGCAAAACAATGACAATTCGGACAATGGTTTTTCGTCCGAGTGAAGAGCGATACGTTAGTGTTTTTATCGACGGTCCCTTAACTTAAAGCTTAATTTTCTAGAACTGTGCCTTAAAAGCAGAGGCTTCGCGAGAGGAAGAGGTTGGAGGTTTGTCAGGTGCGAACGACCCCCCTTTTGAAAGTCAAGAAAAGAAAGTCTCCTTTAACTTTTAGAAAAAAAACCTCCTAGATTGCTTGGCCTGTGAAACAAAGATTTGAATGTTAACAAAAGCCTTCGAAGCCACCTCCACGGTTTACTTAACTCGATCTTGTTAATTCTTGTTTCTGATCGTGTTGCAATCCAAAATGTTGGACCGAGATCCATGATACTGCCGCATTGTACATGGGATACATTTGGAGAGATACTGGCTGAAAGGGGAGGAAGAGATTTAGGACTCTTTGACGAACTGATGTCTTTTTTTTCCACCATGAACACGTATTCCTCCCATAAACTACAAATCGCCGGACGAAGTCTCAGGTAGCATTTAAAGCTGGAAAGTCAATTTGATTCCAAAGCCAGACTTTAAATCCAATAACTGTGTAGTAGACTTTCCTCACACTGCATATTTGATGTTATGCTGAAGCAATGCGGATTATCAATTAAGAAATAAAACATTTTATCCATGCCTTCGTAGCCTGGTGAGTGGTGAAAACTAAGGCTAATGCCTGGGAGAATTCAAGAGCAGCTCAGTGAAAAAATCGAGAAGGGTTTATTTTCAAAAACTTTGCCGAGGTTTTCACCGGGCTATGAAGGCACGGGGAACACGTTTATAACATTTATACAATTATTATTTTCCGTCTTAACAAAGAGAAAGACGATATACGAAGTGCGTTTGTAGAGTTTTATTTCTTTCATGAAATTGTAAATTCTTAGAGTTTGCATAATTGGAGACAGCCTATTATATCGCTTACGTTATTTTCGTGCTTCATAGCGCTATGAAAAAAAAATATTGACCAATTAAAACGCACGAACTATCTATATTCTTATAAACGTAGATAAGATAAATGAAATGCAAAACGAGAGAGAAATCGTTGCATATTTAAAGTGCCGCCCCAGTCCCACAGCTGTGCTAACAGCCGCACTGAGAGTGACATTTTCGCCCCCTCACAATATATCATGCTACACTTCATGCACTGATGATACAAAAAGGGCTTAACTGAAAATTTCACAGAAGATCGGTGTTGAAGCAAAATGAGTTACAGAGAAAAATAGTCATAAAATCAGAAAACTGGATGCGGTTAAAAACAGGTTTTAAAAAGTAATAAGGTTTACAATGAAGTGTTACTTTTAAAATATTGTAGGAACATATACAATGTTTATTTTAAATTAATAATTAAAAATGAATTATTAATTATAACCGAATAAATATTAGAGGGCAACGATGTCTAAACACGCTTAAACTTACCAAAGGAATGGATAATTTCTTAAGTTTTTCAATTTCGTAAGCACTTAAGAAATTTCTGAAGATCCAGATACTTGGGTTAGTGAAAACTAATTCGATCTGACAAGGCTTGATAGTACACAGCGGACTATCTCGAAAATATTTACACTTGAGTTTCCTTGGATCTTGATAACTCTGAAAAGGAAAAGGTATATGACAAGTCGTCATCTCAGGCAATTACACGTCTCTTACTTTTGCTTAGTTGATGACTTTAAAGTATACATATCAGTTGCGGGTTTTTTGTAAGTATAAAAATTTTTTATCCTTCTAATGGTGATGGCTCAAAAACCAATTTCATTACGACTTTTTCATGGTGTAAAACAACATTTTACTAATGCAAGTTTTTATTCTCCCCAGTCCTTTATGGGGGCAAAAAACTGCAAATCTGGTGAATTAATAAGACAAAATGTGACCGAGCAACACTATTTTGACCCCAGAGAGGCCTGAAACTGGCAAAAACTTATATTAGCTAGTAAAATGGCGTATAGCAGCAGCGTCTTAAAAACACAGCTAGTGGCCCACTCCCCATGCAAGTACCTCTCGGTTTTTATGAGCGGTAATATAGAGCGTTTCACACAATCCCAGGAGACACAAAAGACAATAGGCATAGAGGCCATGTTTGCTCCCGAAACAAAACAAAAAATCAAAATCTTTGTTAAAAGTACACCAACATGGCTGCCATGACGTCAGGTGAAAATGCTCTATAAAGGAACGTAAGTTCTCGATTTCCAGTACAAACTAAGAATTCATCTTGTAATATAAAGACTTAGGGTTTTTCTTCTTTATTCCCGTGAAACTTAGCAAATAGACTATACTTAACGTTTTTAAAATCTCTTGACTGATATCTTTCGCTCATTATAGTGCAAGGAAATAATATTTCGTTCCTGTTTTATGAAATATGTGATGAATTTTGCCTGTTCCACTTCAACCGTAACTTCTTCCGTGTCTGTAGGAAGCAGATATGTTTGACAATTTCTGGAACCTTGTCAGCCTCGTTAATGAACTTATTATCAAAGGCATCAAAAATCTTTTATTTTCTTGAGTTGAATTGGAGTTTTTTTACATTCACAGTTAAAGATAGAAGTATTTTCATTTCTTTGTTATCGAACGAATTAACGAGATCAACTGAGCGTATCTGCAGGTCAGAGAAGTATAGTTTTGTACAGAGCTACCAGTAATATGAATAGCAAGTATATCGAATAAAAATACGACCATTTACTACTTTAAGATTAAATTCTCTAAAAGAATTGCGTAAGCAGGATTGTTGATTGTTTTAATATTCAAAAACTAATTAAAATATATTTTGTTTCATTTAAATTGACTTCTAACTATCTAATTCTCTTTCATTCGGTTTTATCGTTGAAGTGTACCACAGATGTGTCCGCCACATGAAAGTCGCACATCCTTTTAACTCTTATGATTTTCTATTTCATTCGCTTCTTTAATTTCCAAACAATGTTCCATGTACTTTTCCGTCAAATTATATCGTGTTATCATTCCAACAAGCTGTTGATCGAAAAGCGGTTGTAGGTAAACGATCTTTCAAACGGTATTTTTAACTATACGTCCTATCAAAGCGCCTCTTTTCTTAACTAGCATTTTATCTTGTGTCTTTCAATGAAACTTGCAAACAGTTTTTAAAAGTTCGTCCGATCTGTTTCTAAATATTTGAACAATATCTGCAAATGCTAGAACTACTTGCTCTTTTATTTCTGAGGTTGACGTACAACACATATAGAGATAGACTCTGTTAACTAGCACATTAGCCTTTAAAGATAATTTTTTGACTTTCTCTAAAGCGACTGTTTTACAATTAATTAACTATGACAATAAAAATTAGAAAAAGATCTAAAAGAATAAAGAATAATTTATTTTGGCTTGTAAACGTAAAGAGCTTTAATTAGTTTACAATAAATGTTAAACGTATAAATGTTTAACACTTAAAATATGCAAACACCTGTTTATTTTATTAAATGCAGTAAAATATACGAGCGTGTTCCGAGCCTGTAATAACGACTAAGATTTAAGGAGTCAACACACAGGGCGAATCAACGTGCTCGAATCAACTTCCTCTCCGAGTCAAACTGAAACCTAACAGCTGTAGATATATCGTTAAATATAACAAAACACAAATATACACCAACCTGTCCTTTTTTGTTGACAACCACGATATGACGAAGGCCCATCGTGCGAAACAGGTTGAACACCAAGGGGACTGGGGTCCAGGGGAACACAATATACGGACAAGGATTAAAGTATGGTGTCACATCCTGTAAACCAAGCAAATTTTTAACTCGATACAAACATTTCTTCAAAAATAGTAAAATGGTGGGAAGGATGGAAAAGATAAGAACACATGGTGGTAAGGAAGATGTCAGAGGGGAAACAGGTGGTGAATGGACAGATAGGGGGGGGGGGGGAATAGTGGTTGTGAAGATAAAGGAGGTGGGTTGGGGAGAAGGAAAAATCATTGTAAATATTTACCTTTTGTTTGATGATTGTTTCTTTAATGTTTTTATTATAAAGGTACAATGTGAGAAAATAAGGCCATCTCGTACAAGCCATATTTTAATAGACCTTCCCGCCGGTAAAATATTAACTTTTATTACATAGATATGAGTGTTTTACCAAAAAATAGACAACTCGTATTTTCCATACGAAACTTCATCCGGGATACGATAAGATATTTTCCATATCCTCACTAGTGAAGATATCGCTGACGTCATTCCTTTGTTTTTCGTCTATTTTTTTTTTTTTAATTTTCGAAACACTCATATCTAAGCAATAAAAAGAAAATTACACGTTGGATTTAAGATATGAAGTTTAT
>JAOBBB020093098.1:0-13426 GCA_025331005.2 Zoanthus gigantus
CTACTACTACTACTACTATTACTACTACTACTATTACTACTACTACTATTACTACTACTACTACTACTACTACTACTTTTACTACTACTACTACTATACTACTACTTCTACTACTATTATTACTACTACTATTATTACTATTACTACTACTATTACTACAATGTATTTTTTCTTTATATATACATATTGTTACTGTTATAGATTGTTATCAAATTACATAGTGTGGCAGATGATTAGGGGGAAAGTGAGTCTTCTTTCAAAGCCTTTTCGAAAAGCTCGCGCGCGATTTAATGAGCGAATATCTGGCGTAAAGGATACTGAGCCTCGATGGCGAATTTGTACCGGCCTTACCAACGACAACATGGGGGTCCCGATCGGAACGCTTTATATCAGGGACTATTTTAAGGAAATCATACGTAAAAAGGTCAGCCTACTTTATATTCCTTACATAACACCATAACAAGCTCCTTCTCTTGCGATCATAGGGATTGTTTTAGTTTTGTAGAGTTTTTGTTGATTGTGAAAGTTTTTGTAGCATTGTACTTTGGTTCGATTAAAACATTTTGTAGTACGTTTCCTGGGTTAGGGATCCTATTCGTTCCTAGTCCTCAGTACGTTTCCTGGGGTAGGGATCCTATTCGTTCCTGGTCCTCAGTACGTTTCCTGGGTTAGGGATCCTATTCGTTCCTGGTCCTCAGTACGTTTCCTGGGTTAGGGATCCTATTCGTTCCTAGTCCTCAGTACGTTTCCTGGGTTAGGGGTCTTATTTGCTCCTGGAAACCGGTTCAAAGTTATGACACTATGTGCTTTAGTTTTTCATCTTCAATGCGCTAGTCTTTGTCAATTTAGTGCACTAGCTCAAGTTTTGGCGAGTAACTACGGTTACAATGTTTTTAACGATATGTTGTTCATACGTCTTGTAGTTTTTCATTGATAACTGTGCAATATTTCCTACAAGTTTGCAGAAATTCCCCATCATCTGTTCATTTCTTAAATGACCCTAACTATAAAAGATCCTCTAACACAATTTCAACTCTCTGATTAGGTCTAGTGTATAACAAATATTGCACACTTGTTATCGCTACTTACCAACTGTATTTCGTGTTGTTCAAACAAAAGCGCAGTTTCAGAATACTTTGAGAATTGATTGACTTTTATTAATTGTTGGTAATTTCTTTTCAGACAGCCGTAATGATTGAAGAGATAAAAGAAACATTCAAAGATCGAGTCAAGAAACATGATTGGATCGACGCAAACACAACAAGACACGTGTTTGAAAAGGTTTCACTTTAAACCAAATAACTTCTAATGTACTGCTGTGTACAGTACGAATGCCCTTTTGCACGCAATTTTAAACTATTTTATAAAACTGTTTTTCATTTCAATTGCAACTGACGTTTTTAAAATCCTGCCTCACTCCTTCGCGAAGTTCTCTAGTCGCAATGCGCAGCCACCTCTCTCATGGACACCCACACTCCGTCCCCCACTTCCTCGATAACAAACCCCAATGAAAAAAAATCTACCCTAGATGAAATACAATTTTAATCCTGAAAACGAAACAAAACGATCGAGAAAAATAAAAAGACAATCACTATTCATTATATTAAAAGAACATGACAAATTTAATAAAAACACAAGTACCATCTATGCTTTCATTTAATCATCGTTGCTTTAGAACCTCTTAAGTTCATGTTTCGTCCCACAGGCAGATGCCCTACGTTACAAGATTGGTTATGCTAAGTACGTCGTTAGACCTAAAGAATTGAGAAAACGATTTGCAAAGGTATCATATACAATTATCTATGTATAATGTCATATTTAGAATCTCCACTTCCCCAGTTAAAAATCCCAATTTATTGGAGGCAAACCCGACTTGCTTATATTTCCAAGGCATCTTGGTTTTGACCCTTGAATAACCGAAAAACACAGCAGAATTGTCCAGTGTACTATAAGAATTTAAATCTAAATCACTCCCATTCTAATCCGGCCGTATCTAACCACTGAATTAAATCGCTTTCCATTGTGTTAAGATTTTTGGTAGAAAAATCTTTATCTCCCAGAGCACCTAATGAAATATCAAAAACTTTATTGTGTTAAGCTTAGCCCTTTACGAGTCCAGTGACCCCAGAGAGTACTTTGGGAAAAAAATTTAAAAAAGCTAAATCCTTTACGAGCCAAGTGACCCATGAAACCAGTGCTTATCTCCGGTTTCTGCAGTGTTAAGCGGATGAGAGTCGATCATTGACTCCTTCTGGACGGGACACTAATCCATCGCAAGGTTAGCTCACAGCAGACGCTGATACTCATTTACCTACCCCGGGAGGATGGAAAGGTGAGTTAGCTTAGGCAGGAAAGAAAGTCGCACAAATCATTTTAAATCTCCACAGAGCCGAGGATCGAACTGGGGACCAGTTTTGTGGTTGGAAGGCAGAGATCTTACCAACTGCGCCAACCATGCCCGCCCAAAAAAAAAAAAGGATAGGGATGGTTTTATTAAAAGCAGGAAGAAACCGAAAAACATAAGACTTCGTCGTCAACTTGATAAAGGTAGAAATCTAAATTGGGTTTGGCAAAACGAGCAGGTAAAAACAAAAACTCGCCAGACGCGACACGAGATTAAATTAAACTTAATATTAAATTTCTCATCTGGTGAGCTAATTCTTTCTACAGCTGCACATTAGTCCAAGAAAACTGTTTCAAAACAGCCTCAACGTGGACAGATGGGTGAAGACGAGACTGTTTCATAAATTGCGCAAACCAGTTGATAGACAGAAGTAAGACTGGGATCTCTTTGCACTTTTCTAACTTATAGTTTTTTAAAAATCCACTGTTTGAGCTTAGTACTAAGGCCTAGATTGACATCAATGAGAGGTAGTCTAGGAAGAGTTTGAATTGTTAATGGAGAATAAGGAGAAAAGACAACTGCCCAAAACGTTGTGTTGTCGTACTAAGAAAGAGCTGCCACTAAACTAAAGTGATAAACTGTAATGTTTTGTGTCACAACTTCTTTGATACCGAGAGGTTTTCCACACCCCACCAACTACCCCTAGGGAAAGCCATGTTAAGGATATTGTTTGCATCACTAATGTTTATAGAAGTTTCACTTGTTTAATGGTTACAGTACTTTAAAGTTGTGAAGTTTCTACACTCTTCCAAACGTGATGACTCTTCAAAGAGACTCAAAATAGCGATTGATGCTATGTCAATATTTATTCGTCAGAGCCTTCATGGTAACAAGTATCATAATGAAAAGATCCGTATCATATATATTTGTAGTAAAAAGTAGACATCATTGTTAGAAATTAGTTAACTGGTGTGGGTGGGCTTTCATTGCTAGAACAGTTCACTGTTTCTCTCCTAAACAGATGGCCGATGTTTCCCCAAACCATCAACGCCATGTACCAATTCTACGAAAACGAGATAGGTAGGTTAAAGAGGAAAGAAGACAGCCTTTACGTATGAATCATTTTTCATTGACATTGTTTGTGTAACTTGCCATCGTGTTGTTATTGATATGCTCGATCACGCGATTGTTTGATCAACTTTCTGTTATAGTCATACCCGCTGGGATACTGCAGGCGCCGTTTTATTACTCGGGTGCTGTTCCCAGGTAAGTGAAGTATCTTTCTTCTTTACCCACTGCTTTTTACTTCCACATAAACATTAAACAGACAAGATAATGTAGGAATATAATACTCATTTATACTTGCCTATTATTTAAATACCATTCAGGTCATTGTCAATTTATTACAGATCATTAAGTTACGGAGCTATTGGTTCAATCATAGGACACGAGTTAACCCATGGTTTTGACAATACAGGTGAATATTCAGTATTATAAAATAATTTGGATAATGCGTGCGTTTTGATTGGTCTACAAGTGTGTTTTCATAGCGCTATTAAGCACGACATAAACGTCGTGGCTATCTCTAAGTTGTGAGAATTTACAGTTTCATGAAAGAAATTTAAGTATACATACTCGCTTCGTATATCGTTTTTCTCTTTATTAAGACGAAAAATAATAATTTTATAAAATGAATAAAACATGTTCTCCGCACCTTCATAGCCTGGTGAAAACCTCGGCAACGTTTGTGAGAATTCTCGAACAGGTGCATGAAAACTCTAGACTGCGTCTCGGGTTTTCTTTGATCTGCTCTCGAATTCTCCCAAACGTTCGCCTCGATTTTCACCAGGCTATGAAGGCACAGAGAAAATGTTTTATTTCTTAAACAAAACATACAAATAAAGCGGATGTGATATTACACTTGGCAGCATCGTTGGATAACTACTTGTACGAGTTAATAAAAGCCATGTTACACAACACAATGGTTGCTACAACTTCCTAGCACAAAGGTTTTACTTTCGGTAGTAATATCTGCTTCTTGTCTTGCAATGATTTTAGCGGTAGCAAGCTACGCGCTGCAATGGCGTTTGCAATTCGTTTTGTAATGGAGTTGCTATACGTTGAAACGTTTATCGAAAAGTTGCCTTGCGTGACATCACCTTCAACTTCTTTCCTGTCAAAAGAGCCACTTAGTTGCAAAGCAGAATTAGTTAGTTATCAGTGTTCTGTCTTGCGACAGGTCGATTCTGGCATCCATCTTCTTCATACACTTCTATCTTCTGCCCTTCTCTTCATTTCTCCGTATGTTCCTTTCTTTATTACTCGTGGTAGCACGAGTCAACTTTCGGGTTCGATTTCTTTTTCTTTTTTCTTCATTTCGCGATTAGCGATTCGGTCCAGTGACTGTCATATTTGGGATTTGTCCCCGGTCCCACGCGTACCACGAGTAAAGGCTTAATGAGCCTCTTGTTACATTTAAGAATCCAATTCTTCTCCGTCCTCTAGGTCTTTTGCCATCCATTCTGCCCTCAGTTACTTTCTTTAATAACCCATCTCCTCGGACAATATGTTCTATCCATATCTTCTTTGATCTTATAATACGATCCATCAAGCTCCGTTTCTCATCAACCATTTCCAATACTTCCTCATTGGTTCTCCTTTCTGACCATCTTACTTTCTACATTTTTCGCCAAACCCACATTTCTAAGCCCTCTATCCGTTTAATATCCTCTGCTCTCAATGCCCATGTTTCTGCTCCATATAAAGCAACGCTTCAAACCAATGCCTTCATAACTATCTTTTTCGTATCTATATTTATTCTTCTTGATAGTAACTCTTTGCTCTTATTAAAAGCATCCTTTGCCATTGCAAGTCTAGATCTTATTTCAACATCATATTTGCTATCTTCGGTAAGCAAAGCACCCAAGTATTTGAATTTAGTTACTTGTTCAATCCTCTCGCCGTTGACATAGATGTCTATTTTTCCACAACCTTTTCTTGATATTTTCATCACCTTTGTCTTCTTTACATTTGTTTTCATTTTATACTTTCTTGCTGTAGAATTAGGCATCGTAAATGTTTAACTTGACGTCAGTCGAATAATGACTCTTAAAAGTTATTTTAGTCGGTTACCGATAAAGGACAAAGCTTTGTTTTCCTTTTGAGCCGACCATGCAAGCATTTTTCTTTCGCTGGAGAAGTCGATATGCTTTTCCTGAAAATTTTCATTTTTCTTCCATTAATAATTTTCTACTCGACCCTTAAAATAGGTTTTTGCACTGTGTAGAGAACACAATATAGCTCTATCAGTCAAAATAACTACCCCATTTGCTTTAACCAGTTGCAAACCATATTTAAGTTTGTTTCCTCTATAAGGAATATGGACCAAAAGAATTATAGGAGCATGTTGCATTTTTTGTGCAAATAAACGAATAATTTCTGGAATATTTAGCAAGAGAACCCGTTACTGGAGCCGTGCTCTGTGGGTTAATCCCTGCTCCCGTTGGCAAATTTTGTAAATAAATAATTATATAAAAGAGTGGTTATAATGAATGCTTCCTTAGCAACACGATACTCGCGATGATTCCAAAAACCAGCATAAAGTTTGACGTTCTTTCTATGTTACATTACAGGTCGAAAATTTGATAAAAATGGAGACATTGTACAAGAATGGTGGAGTAAATCGTCTCTTAAGGAATTCAGAAAACGGGCAGAATGCATCGAAAAACAATATTCCAAATACAAAATCCAAGACAAATACCCTGTAACTAACAGTTTGATTTTAAAAACTACATGATAATAAAAATGATGGTAATAGTAAGCCGACTTTGCCATCCTAAATTATTATTAATATTTCTGCTATTGTTATCATTATCATTACTGATATTGTTGTTATTAAGGATGAAAATAATGATAATAATAATAATATTAATAATATATATATTTTTGTTATTATTACTGTTAATATTATTATTATTATTATTATTATTATTATTAGTAGTAGTAGTAGTAGTAGTATTATCATGAGTCAATGAATAGGTTCTGTCTTTTGCGTCAAATTTCCTAGCACTGGCTGAATGATTCGTGCCATATATCTGTGCCATATATCAAAAGAACCCGGAGAAGCTGACTGGCTGGAATGATAAATGACCAGTTGACTGGAATTGCTACTTCAGACTCCAAAGAAAAATCATGGGGTCTAACAAGCTTGAACTTTTGTCACTCAACACAATTCTCGTCCCATCGTCACTTCCCCCGTGTTTTATTACTATACAGAGCACGATTTAAGCTGTTCTATATCTTAAGTTGATCACGAGCTGAATCGATACTTGAAATTGTTTTTTTCTCGTTTTTATGCTTTCCTACCCGTAAAAAATCTTATTGTTTCAAACTGCAACTAACACAATTTCCCAATCTAAATATTACAACTGGAATAATAGTAAAATTTAGCTTAATCTCTGTTTGATTTGCTTCTTGTAGCTCAGCGGCAAAGTAACTCTTGGTGAAAATATCGCTGACAATGGAGGGACAAAACTTTCCTATTTTGTGAGTGATATAACTACTGCGTAATAGATTCACATTGATTAGTAAATACCTGCTACGCGCGATTTGATTGGTTTAGAAATAGAATATGTGGAACAATATTTACCTCCGACACAGTAGATAATGACACCGAAACTAAATTGCGGCCGGATCGGTATTTTGTAATTGACAAGTTCTAAAAACTATGTGTTATACTGAAGAGCTGCTAATGCGTGAGTTTCGTCACGCTCCGTGATTCAATAATAAAAGTACTTTTTTTAACAAATCTTATTTTGTCTTGAAAGGAAATTTTTACACATGAGTTGCCTGATTGCTGGTATATATACCAAAACATTTGTTCTATTTCAGCCGTTTTGGCAGGTAGTGGCTTACTTGAATATAGGGAGCTTTAGCAACGAGGACTCAAACGCGACGGTTCAGAAAAATCACAATTTCGACTTACTCTTTACTTCTTTGTGCAGTTCATAAAGGTTTTGTTTTCTCCGCCTTAAACTTTGTGAGCAGAAAGCGATTAAATGTTTCTCCATGAATTGAAGCTAAACAAATACCAAGAACTTATCTGTTGTTACGTTCTTGTAGTCCTGAGAACTCCAAAAAAGGTCTTTTCACTTTCTAAATTTAGCGACAACTCCGTGCAGGTACCGAGCTCGATGCATTCCAACGTGCAGTTATTGTATTTACTATTGTTCTTTGCCGTTACCGTCCTCGTTGCTATGGGTCCCTAACGTCTACCTCGCGCCTTCAGCTCTCAGCCTTAGTTACTGTCCTCGTTGCTAAGGGTCCCTAATGTCTACCTCGCGCCTTCAGCTCTCAGCCTTAGTTACCGTCCTCGTTGCTAAGAGTCCCTAACGTCTACCTCGCGCCTTCAGCTCTCAGCCTTAGTTTGAGAGCGTGTAATAACTAGATAAAAACAAAGTCTCTAAAAATTCAGGGGAATTTATGTACAACGGAACTGGAAAATACAGAAAAGTTTAGGAAGCTAACTGAATTCGGTAAGGATGAATTCTTTGTGAGCCTTGCGATAAAAGCTTACTAGTTAGCGATGATCACTACTGTAGTTTCAAGTCATAAAAATCAAAGTTTTGAACATTCAAAGCTTGTTATGTTCAACACTGTCCCTCGGATGTAATCAATATCACCTGAGAGACTGCATGTACAGATGAAAGGTTTTTGTCACTTGCCTAGCTTTCACAAGTTATAAACTCAAATCTTTTTATTTCATTCATTCGCCACGTACAGGTATTGAAGTTCTAGATTATAAACTATAATATTTGGAATCCTGTACGTAGTGAAGCGGATTGTGTTAGCAATCAATATCACCTTGTAAAGTGTTAGAACGTCGAACTCAAAGCGATTATATGAGGACAGATATCAAAGCCTATTATATCTAGGCTAAAATCACTTAATATACTGTCGTTGTCCTTTAGTTGATAGTGGATATTAAGTAATGCCTCTTTTCATACCAATTTTAAACGTTCCAGGCTTATGAGCATTGGTTGAAAAAGAATGGACCAGAACCAGTACTTCCGAGCCTGCCCTACACTAATCAGCAATTGTTCTTTATTGGCTATGCGCAGGTAACTTTGCGTTTATCAAGCTAACTAAATATAATTACCATAAACAATTTTTCTTTTTAAGCGACCAAACAGTGCGTCTCAAAAACTTCATAGTGCTAGTAATAAGTACTTGCAGCCACTCTAAACAGTATTAATGTATGTAACACCGCCGATGAAGTTTAATATAGAAGGCCGAAACCGCTGTTTATGAAATACGGCTGGTAACCCAGTCAGGCTCACCATTATTTGTAGTAGATTTAAGGAGTAATCCTCGCTACCAAGGTAGCCTTTCCGCCTTTTTTAGTCAGGCTGCAAGTACTTAGTACTAGTGCGCATGTACAATCAATACTTAGAGATTAGGTATATATTAGGAGACTAACGTGACCTTAGTTAGTGCACATTATATATAGCGACTGCTAGTACTTAGTACTAACACACACGTGCTATCTATACTTATGAATTTATCTTTCCAGCCGCTTTCCCTATTATCCTGAAAATTTCAAGCAAAATATCCGGTGCAGCTCGCTAACTAGCTGCTTAGGAGAAACGGTGATAAAATTGACGCCGATAGAGATTGGGGTGGATAAGGAAAGAAAAATAAGCAAAGAAGAAAACGAAGAAAAGGGGTAGGACTCCCTTACCCCATCCTTTCTCACTTTTAACGTTTCATTATATTAGCCCCCTGTTCGGCCTGTCATTTTCATTTTTTTCTAAAACAAAAACCTGCAGCTCCACGGAGCAAAAATGAGAGAGAATGAATTATGGAAACTATTATTAATTTGGCCCCTAATTATAAGAGTGTAACATTTTTCTTCTACTGGATCAAATCACTTCAAACTAATCCACAAGACAGTTTAACATCTGTCTACTATTTTGAAGAGAGTTTTATGATAAATTCATAACAAATTTATATATTTGAGTGGTCGAATTGAGCTGACAATACCATCGATAATTATGCAGTGCCTCCAATAATTGTTTTATTTTAGGAATACTGTAACAACGCACGTCCCAAGACGGAATATATTTCTTCTCTAAGCGAGATTCACTCGCCACCAAAGTTCAGGTAAGTCATGGTTTTCAAGGCTTCAATTAAAATTGTTTACCGAAAGAAAGGCAATGGGATAAGGTCAGTCTTACTCTGAGAAACAAAGCGAGGTGGTATGATAAGAAGGATTATTTTTTCCAACATTAAAAGATATTGTGAACTAGTGTGCAATATATGGAGATATGTTCAGATACTGAGCATTATGTTGCAGCTTCAGACAATTACAATTGTCATGATATTGTATTTCCTTTGATAAGTGTTATCCTGAACTTGGTTGCATCCTTAATGCTTTTTCCTTTATTTTGAAAATTTGTTCTTACGACGGCTATAATCACCTCGCGCGAAGTAGTTACAGCCAGTATAACACGCGAGCCTCTACCAATGAGAGCACCGGAAACTCTATAACCACCCGAGTAATTTTACTTAATATGGATATGGTAAAGTATGACTGAAAGATATGGTGCGATATTGTGGAGTATGTTGAAGAATGTGGTGAGATATTGAGGAATTAAGGATACGAAGATGATACATTCGACGCCGCTTAATCAAGATTCGCATAATTGGGATTCGCATAATCAGGGTGTTCGTTTGATTGTCATGATGGGTTTAAAAACCAATTATCAACATATAAAAATACGCCTGTTATTCGGGACACACCTTCTGATAAACGGGTTATATTCCATCGACATTGATTAATTTGTATCTCCACGCGGCCATATTAATATACTCTATTTATCTAATGAATTGGTTAAATTAATTCTACAAGTAGCTTTTATTTCGCTTCAGAGTAATTGGGACGCTATCAAACTTTGACAAGTTTGCGGAAGCTTACAACTGTCCTGCCGGAAGTCCGATGAATCCAAAACAAAAATGCGAAGTTTGGTAACCGATACATGGCTGAGAAACCGTGAGATTTGTAGGATCCGTGGCCTGCCAAAACAGTTAAATAGACGCACTGCGCATGATTGTGAAAGTGCCTTACATTAAAATTGTTCCTAGGTCTTTCTATATCATTGTTAATTATTTTCTCAAAAAAATTAAATGTGTTTTTCCAACACACCTTACTATCATAAAACAACCAATGTGTATTAACCCTTTCACTCTCAGTTGTATTATTACATTCTCCCAACTTGAGACCGTACTTTTCTTTGAACAAGTCTGAGAGAATTCTACCTTTAATCTTCAGAAGTTTGCTTTGTTTAATCAATTATCATTTTCTCATTACCAAATATTTTATTTTGTATTCGTCATGTCAGGAGAAGTTGGGTGTTGATAACTTACTGGGACTGAAAGGGTTAAGGACACCTTAATTGATAACAAGAGATACAAATATGAGGAATGGAAACGACTCTGTTTTATATATTAAAAATCAGTTAACTTTTCTCTATCAGTGATAGATTTATTCTCAGAAGGTCTCAGCGTTGAATCTCTGTGTCTTAAGTCAAAACCATTACCTTTATACTTTTGCATGTGCTGCGGGTATAAACGAAGTTATCCTCTTGTGTAAACTGCAATTTATAGTGCTGTTATCATACACAAAGTTTTGAACACCCTTTGATATCACTGATATCATATTCAGTGACGATTCATTCTACCGAACCAAAAAATGATTGTAAATTAATGGTTTTCAAATGTCAAGAATTTATATTTTGAGTTAGAGAGTAATTTGTACTGCAAATGGCCAAAGTAGATGAGACCTCCACAAGCGGCTTTCTTGACTTTGAAACTCATGACGTGTTCATTTAGACTTTTGGGTTCTGATCACGTCGATCCCACATCCACTGGATACAAACAAGTACCAGACTATTTTGTTCTACCAACTCTGGTAACAAGGTTGACATGCAGAAGCGGTTTTTCTGGAAGCCTAATTACCCTTCTTTTTGTAGTCTTCAACTACACGATCATAATAATCACGAGAGAGCCAATAGCAATTCAGGGGATCCACGTGACTTGAGCTACGAAGGAAAATAAACAAATTTAAAGAATGCAAAAATAAAAAATAATAATAATAAGGACTTAATTTAAAAGCGAAGAAAAAAAAAGACATGAAAATTGCAGAACAGAAACCTTTTCCCGTTGCAAAACTTGACAACTAGTCTGCGGCCATTTGATCCTGTAATCCATCCGGGCATGTGCACAAACGCAGCTGAAACAAAGACAAAACCACTTTCATTAAATCAAAGCAACGGGGAACTGCGGGATAACCCAATTACAATACATAGTAACATAAAATCAGTTTTCATTAATAGATTATCAAATCGGTGAAGATGACCAAGAAGATGATGGATCAAACGTACAATTACATAAACATTAGCGATGCTGACCAATGCAATGTCAGAAGTGATTATGATGTATGTGTCATTGTTTGGTAATATTGGAAATTTTAGTGACGATGATTGCGATGATGCTGATTGTGATGATGATGGTGATGATTGTGATGATGATTGTGACGATGATGATGCTGGTGATATATAACAGGTATGATGAAAACAGAAATTACGATGAACGCTTTAAAATGAAGATCGTGGTGCGTTTTTTCTTTAGTGTCTGTTTCTCAGTGTATATTTTGACAAGGAAGATCGTAGGAAATAGATGGAGAATAAATAAAGTGGCGTTCCATTTAATAGACGATCCGTTTACCTGGATCAGATAAGGCAAGCACACGATCACCAATGGCAAGAGGATGTCTCTTTGTATGCGCTCCAAACATATACCCGGAACTCTGAAAAAAACAGGAATATTGAGTGTCATACTAATTGTTAAACACTTCAAAACCTTGACATTAAATTGCCTTTCGATTTCACCTCAATTAAAAACAACAGCACTTCATACCATTTTCTAAATTTACTCGATACTTATACTTTATTGATGGCTTACAGATCCTATACTAAAATAAGCCTATTAATATTCAGTCTAAGCCAGGTTTGCATAGTTTTACACACCTTGCTGAGCTTAAGTCACTCACCTGCAGTTGTACCGTCTGATCTGGCCACTCGATAATGTACTGACGGCCATTGCCAACTCGTTCCCGCACCGAACCTGTTTAAACAAGACCAACTAAATGTTACAAAGATTTGATCACAATCCACACTGGTAAATTCAACATGTAATAGCCGCGTGCACGAAATTGCTGTCTACGCATGTATTTGTCTGAAATCGCATGCAAGATGAAAATAACAAACGAGTGTGCATGAAAAATTTCAAACCATAATGTATGAATCGAAGTTTACCAAATCATTGTATCCACTTAGACAGAAGATTTATCGACTTTTTTCATCTTCCATATGGACATCAATTAATTTCTTAATAATGATCAAAAGACAACCTTACCAACTCGAAAAAGTGCGGTTTATGCTGATAGGATCAACCATAATCAACCAATCACATTGAAGGAATTATTGGTATAAGGCCACGCGCAGGGAGCTGGTGTACTATTCAAATTTGGGATTTCATGTGACTTATTTCGCCTATAATTTCATCAGTTTCCGAAATAAAACGATGATTTTTCATATACAACAAGGTGTTAACTTGTTCTCTGACTTCTGTCAATAACAGTGATTTAGATCATCGGAGAGGGATAAATCGAACAAGATGTCCTTAAAATATGAAAAACATGGCGTCACATAGCCCAAATTGAAAACACACGATCCGACTTTTTCTAATGAATGAACTAAATTTGTCGAGTGCAAAACGAAACTAGCTATGTATTTTAACTAAAGTTTTTGTAAATATTTTTTATTCTCGGATACGACCTCTAACAGGCGAATAAAAAAGACGTGAACTTGGTATACGATAAAATTTTTCCCTTAATTTTGTTGAAAACGCTTGTTTTTAAAATGAAAACAAACTCTCAAAAACACTTAAGTGTTGCTTAAAACTTAAATTACAAAATAGTGTCCTGAAGAATTTTGCATTTCCGTTGCCATATTTTTCTTACCT
>JAOBBB020093191.1:0-13426 GCA_025331005.2 Zoanthus gigantus
ACTGATATGTTTCGCTTCGTGCTTTATTCAAACTTCTCCTTCATTGTGTCGCCAGCGCGTGGAAGTGTTTGTAAGCAAACCACGAACTGAAAGTCACTAAACTATTAATATGCAGCCTGAGTTGATAGCATTGCAAGGCGCGATACATGACTTAACGAACTTGAAGCAAGAATTTGAACAAATTACAATAATTATATTAAATAAGTACAAAACTAAAGTGGCGTAATTCAATGGAATAAAATTTAGCAATCACAAAAAAGCTGTCCTTCAGGTGCTACTTGTTAAAGTATAGTTACCCCACTGGTAGAAAGAAGCATGTTAGACCATAGAGTGAAGTCCGCTTTCGGCTGAGCTGCAGTGCTAGCCAGTGAAAGTAGCTTGTTGAACACCTGGTAAATGGGAAAGAGTATTATCAGCCATACAATGGAATATCCATATTTAGTACATACTATGCGGGAATCTCCTTAGATATCGTATTTTGATTGGTTCGCTATCTCGGGATAATGAATGATTGTGTCAAAATGCTGGCGAAAAAGCCCCGTTTTGCAACTGTTACGGACAATGAAATTTTGCAATACAGATAAATGCAATACCAGAAAATGCCAAGAAAGCAGCAATATACAGCCTGTGTGCTTCTCAAGGTAATATGGGTGAATTCACATTTTGAATGCGTTGCGAGTTGTTTGTTTGTTTATTTATAATGTTAACATTTATGTACTAGTTTTATACTTTTTAAATTGGTTTTCACAACAAAATTTATTGCAGTAACAGAGATATAAACATTTTTTTAACATTTTTAACATCTTTTATATTTTAATAGTGCGTTCAAAGAATAACTTAAACAGAGAATGTCAAAAAATTATCGAAAAAAAAAATTTTAATGTGGCAGTCCGGTAATATCTTTAAACATTTAGTGAGGAATGTTTTGGCGTTTTTAAGATTTATTTTACTGATAAGCTCTCGTTTCATATATTATTGAAACTGGAATTTCGTCTTTCGAAGTAAACATCATTTTTTCTTTTGTACTAACGCTTATTTATCTTTTCTTTGTGGCACAGCCTTCGCTAAATTCAGGTCTAGAAACCTGTAAGTGCAAAGGGTTTGTTCGAGGAAAAAAGGGAATAAAACCCTGGGATGTCTCTGCAAGACAAAATTAAGGCCAGTATTGCACAGCATTCTTTAAGTGTTTGCTCGCCGGAAAGAAGTGTCAAAACAAGGTAAAGAAGAAGATGGCTTCATTCAACAAATTTCATAAAATAATGGTTTAAATAATTTTTTACTTGTTAAGCTTTATTTTGTATTCTTTAGAATATCACAATATGTTTACAATATCACTATCTTTAGAGAATTTGGCCGTGTAAATCAAAGAATTACCTATGTAACAATGGTAAGTTAAGAACTGTAAAGGAGATAATTTAGTGTTTTTAAAAATCTTATAATTAAGTAAAAAGATTCATGAACTTTAGAAATTTACAAGTTTCAAGCAAATTAGCCTTGACTCAGTGAAATAAAGTGGATAATACCTTTACTGAAGAGCCATCTCAAGTGAAAGCAAATGAGCTACAAAATAAAAATCGGAATTGAATACTTTGGTTCCTTTCAGAACCTTCCAGGTGTGATGCACTCTTTGCGTGAGCCAAATCCTTGTCCTTGATTCCCGCATGAAAACCTTGTTAAGATTTTGAAGCTCCGCAGTCGCGACCACTCCTCTTTTCTTTTTCGATCCCGAATCCTCCATGACTCGTGTAAAACCAAAATTGTTCTATTTTAGTATTCTCCGAAAAGTTTGAATTCAATAAAAAAAATCAATACAGCAATCACCTAAACCACTCACTGATCCGAAAATACGAACAAATGGATGATATTTATTGGAAGATTCTCACAGATTTGAACTACATTTGTTAACTTTTATTTAGTGTTAGCCCAGACAATTACTTTTAAAGATTATTCCGGCACGCATGCGCTTAAACGTGATCTCTCCTTTAATAATCTCGTTTTCAAAGTGTTTCACTCTGGACTCAGTTGTTCAAAACCCGATAAACACTAACCATTTTCTTGGTTCTAACCAGGTTGGATAGGAGCTGTAATTTTGGAATTAACATATTGTTTCCTCGGATAATCTGAACAGCTTTCATAAAAACTGACAAGCAATTGTTGTTGGATACAAGTTAACCAGCCTTTTAAGAATGCAGCCCGGGTCATCCGAGTAGGTTAAATAAAGTGGAACACATTCTTTTCACTTATCGAGTGTGGTTAACTTACTATTGCCTTGTCTTTGTTTTTCTTTCTTCTGCAGCAATCCAGCAGGTAAGCCATTGCTGTAAAACTGAACAATCAGTTTCAAGGTCAGTGCTTCAGTACCGTGATTAGCGTAATTTGCTCTTTAATTGTTACAAAAATATTTTTTAAAGAGATTTTTCATTTTTCACATTAATAGAAACAGAAATCAGCCACACGTCACTAAAACTTGAGTTGAGTAAGGTTAAAGAGCAAATGATGCATTGACTTATGAATACACATTTTTACCCAGTGATATCGCCATTTTATCCAACCAACTGCGCTCAACAACATTAATGCTGTAAACTGCTGGGAACATCACTTTCACTGTAAAATGTATAAAATTTCACCTCAATCCGACAATTACTACGGTTAAACAAAATTTTTACACTGAACAAGACTGATATTCTGCCTCAAAGAAAATTCAAAATGCAAATCTCTGCAAACAACTTCAGTACAGATAACTGATATATCTAACTGCGTTACAACAACTGATTAATTTATGGACGAGGAAATCTGAAACTACTAAGCCGACTCTCTCATCGCGCCTTGACGATTGATGATGCATTTCGTAACTTACAACAAAAAACAAACTGTGGCAATTTTTTCTTTTCAACAAATCCATCCGAAAAACCTGGTATACTGCCCTGACTGGGACTCGAACCCACGTCTCCCTGTTTTCTAGTCAGGCATGCATCAGGGATTACCACGTTGGCAACGTAGCAGATTACTAAAGTGTTGAGGCTAAAGAATTGAAGATCCCTAGGGCCCAATAATGTCTTCATTTGAAAATGTTTAGAAAACAGACAGCCGTGGGTTCAATGAAAAGCAAAGCTGAAAGTTTCTATAATTGCTACAGTCCTTTGCCAAATGCCAGTAACACCTCACGGATCCTTGGGGAACGTATCAGCGAAAATTAAGACACGACCAAACAATCTGAAACTTCTCGCTATCTCGCCCGTACCCCAAACCACTCTTTCTCCTGGAAAGCTATTGCACCTATCAATTCCTGGACTATTTGCCACATCACTGAATCTTTTATCATTGCAAACTCCCAAATCCAAACCTTCTCTTTATCCCTATTTTCCTCAGGGTTGACCTAATATCTGTTATCTCTATAGATGCGTTGTTTTCCAAAAGTTGCAACCAATCAAAACATGACTAACCATTTTTTTTTATTATTTGACACTTATTTGATAACTAGAATCAGTGTAACGGCAATAAAGACAAAAAAGCAGAACTTACGTTGGAAGGGAATCGATTTCCTTGAACATGTCAAGAGTCTTCCTGCAAAATATAAAGATAATCACAATGAAGGTTATGAAATGGTAATTTACAAAGATATTGGCTTTCGCAATTATTTATTTCAACTAAAGAAACTTTAACCAAACAACTACAACTGGCCTGCCTCCAAGCCTCCAAGCAATCGCCTCTTCATAGCTCAGTTGGAAAGAGGTCACTAATTTGCAACCCAGTAAAACCAAGTACAAAACATAATAGAGGAAGAGGAGGAGGAAAAGAGATGGGGGGGGGTGGAGGAAGAGGAGGAGAAAGAGGAGGAGGAGGAGAAGGAGGAGGAGGAGGAGGAAAAGGGATGGGGGGGAAGAAGAAGAAGAAGAAGAAGAAGAAGAAGAAGAAGAAGAAGAAGAAGAAGGAGAAGAAGAACAAGAACAAGAACAAAAACAACAACAACAACAACAACAACAACAACAACAACAACAAAAAAAAGACAACATTTTAGCAGGATGACCACTTCAGTTATAAAAACTGCTATCAACCTGGGTCCTGCATCACAAATAAAAAAAAATAATCGTAATAAATTATAAAATATAAAAAGCTATATATAATACTAAAACGTACTCCAAAATCTTATCACCTATAATACTAAAATGCACTTAACTTCAACAGTTATATATTACTAATAAAAATAAAAAAATGGTACTTTTTGTATTTTAACTCAGTTTTATCACTCACTAAATTACTCTTATATCTATTGTCATGTTCATGAATAATATAATTTCTAATTTAAAACACTTAGACTTGGGAATTTTCTCTTTAGATATTTTTCAACAACTCTTCTGTTCGAATGAGTATCCCAACCAAGATAGTTAACCATCTCTTAAGTTGAAAAATGGACAGTGTTCAAAGTTATTTTACCACCACGTCTATGTAAGTGTTCCAATTCCTGGATTTAGAAGGCGAGAAAATTTAAGTCAGTGGTAGGCGTTGTGATATCTGTTTGCTCAATCGGTGGCAAATGCTGATGTTGCAAGTGCTATAATTACTTTTAGATCCGATTTCTGCTGAAATGTGGGCCTCCTATTCTACTAAATTGTAGGCAAAATCTACGGCAAAGGCTGTTCTAATGCTAGGTCAACAAATTTGCGAGTCCCGCTTGAGTCTAGTCTGCTAAAAACCAAACTGTGATTGCGCCTCAAATATTATTCAAATAGCTATAAAGGAGAATTTGACCGAGCAAAGTACTATGTACAAAGAGCAAAGTATCACAATGATTTTCAAAGTCTTGTCCGAAGTCGAAAGCGAGAAAACAACAAACACTTGCATGGTAGCTGTGCTTTGGTACATGTTTTGGTAAGAACATCAAGTAAATTTGGTTGTTCACATCATATTTTTGTTTACACGGACTTATTGAATCCTTTTTCACAATCTTAGCGTGTTATTCGGTTTCAATATTACATGATTTAAAGAAACGTTTCTATAAATCACGAACCTCTGAATGTGTGCCTAAAAGTAAAAAAATCATGTCTTTAAGAGCCAATGTCAGTAAATATCATCTATGTCGCGACATTTTGAAAAAATGAAATTCTTCAAACTTTGTCAGATGAAAGGTCTTGGGGAACTAATAACAAATATATCAGTATGAAACTCATTTTTTGCCTATTTTCAAATGGCCATAACTCTTCTTGGTACATTGATTTAGGAAACAATTTTTATATCAAGATACACATAAATACTTCCTGTTTTAAAAACTAAAATGAAATTTTCGGGCAATTGTAAAAGGTGGTGGTGACAGGTTTGTTTTGTATGCCACTAAAGAAAAAGTTGATAAAAACACATTTTTTCATCCAAATTCAAACATGATTAAAATATCTTTTTCAAAAAACATAAGCAGCATGAAAAGTCATTTCTGGGCTACGTACAGTTTATTATAAAAGAAAACTAATCGTGAAAAATAGGTTTTTCAAAGAATTCTCAGCCGCTAACTTGAGTAAGTGACAGCAAGTTGACCACACACATGAGAATCACATTGTCGTTCTTCGACAATGAACGACAAAGATATCTTCACCAAATCATCTTCACAAAAGCAATATTTTGGATGATCAAACATAATAGACTTATGGTTCGAAAAGCTAATGTTTCCTTAATGTTACAAGATTATATGTTTCACCTTAATTATTTCGATGTGTCACGCAGGTTTTTCGAAGGTCAAGTGATCATGACTGGGGTCATATGAGTTGTTAATTGCGTTATGAACTTGAATTTGAAAGTTAGCTTCAGTTATTCACCTGATGAGCTTGCTTTTGACTTATTTTATTTTTAATGCTTAATAAATGGACCAATTAAGTTTAGAATTTTTTTTCTTTGTTGAATTTGAGAGACAAATCCCGAAGGACTATGTTTTTTTCACTTCTAGGACTGATTTTAGTTGCTTTCGATTTGTAAAAACCTTTTTGTGTCTCAAATCAGTTGGTAGACTGCGATTTTAACAATTTCTTGAAACGAATTTTATAATTGATGCATGCAAAGAACAGTATAAAATGCTATGTAATTGCTTTTCATCATCAAAACCAGAGAAAATGCTACAAATTTCATTATCAGTCTTTGAAGAAAGAACAAAGTCAATGAGAAGTGCAACATAACGGCTTAAGTCGATGCGTTTTTAGGTTACTCTTATTCAAGTCGAAGTCCTGACACAGTGATTTCCGGGTTGCAACTTGAATGCCTTGTCAAACCATTGCTGTGAACAAGGTTACAGAGGTTTATAGTGTGATGCGTCAACTTGTTCAATGTGTTTTCTTCCTCTGAGGCGACCTTGTTTCGTTCTAGCTCTTCTTCTGTCGATTCGGAAAGAACATTTCGCTTAGTCTAAGAAGCCATGCATGAGAAGAACGATTGAATTTGTCGAGGTTCCATAAACTCTACAATAGTAAACAAGCGGTTGCCTTTTTCCACTTTCGCAGGATTTGCTACACTTGGAGGCTTAGCTTGTAAAGGACCACGTGTCCTATTTTCAGTCTGCCTCTGCTACGATCTACCGAAAATATAATAAATAAAAAAAATAAACTTGACCCACAACCGCCACCGCGACCAGGCTAGAAAAGTCGTATGACATCATCTAGTTTTTAAGAATAGAAGAAAGTAAATATGTTCTGTAAAAAATCATAACTATAAATAAAAATATGCTTATCTGTACATTGCGAGATTGTATGCAACAAAAAGTGAAGTAGGGATTACAATTTTGAAGTAGCTGCGGTTTGTATGCAACAAAAAGTGAAGTAGGGATTACAATTTTGAAGTAGCTGCGGTTTGTAGTAGAGGCGTCAAGGGGGAAGGGAGATCGTCAGGTGCGAACGATCCTCCTTTTGAACAAATAGAAATGGAAAGTCTCCTTTAACTTTCAGAAAAATTCCTGTTAGAATAATCTCATTCGAATTATTTTTAACCTCCAAACTTATATTACGGTATTTGACCGAGTGAGCGCCCAACTGCCAATAGCAGTAAAATTTTTCAGGGAAACATGTCAATGGATCCCCATACATTGCTTGTGCCTTTGGCGTTTGAAAACTCCCTACCCTTTAGTCGACCTCCTCTCAAAAACACTTGGTGACTCCCTATGTTTAGTTTCTCAAACTGATGCGTAGCATATGCACATTCTTCAAAACCGGTCTTGTTGCAACTTATAATAGCAGAAAAAAAATTCGATAGGAAGACACCAACAACAAAAGGCAAGTAATCGTTGCGAGAGGTTATCGGTTTTATAATAGCAATTGATATGACAAGAACAAACGTAATTAGGCCAGACCGAATTAATCTGTTGGGGCACGGATCCGACCGACCCTCATTTTTCCCAAATGCAAAAATAATAAAAGTGTGACATTTTAGTTTTTGATTTCCGTCTGCTTATGGAGAAAACATAAACGATGACTGTGATTTTGCGCTGTTCTAAATGTGTCAATTGCGATTTTTGAAATTCATGTGTTTACTTCAAATAACGCAACTTTGGATCCTGTTTTAAGAACCAGCCAACCCAGTGTACGCTTTTAAAGCGTCTTGTTATTGTTGGCACAACAGCTTCCAGAATTCGAGACACAGCACAAGTAAACCACTCGTTAAACATCTGAGCGATGGTTAATTTATCAGTAAAAAATTCACCATCATCAGTTTTAATAAACTGGGATTGACTGATCATATTTCGAAAAATGTCGGCATTCAATAGTGCGTGGAGTTTGTTGATATTAATATTTTTCACCACAGTAAGCATATTATGTTCACTTAAAGCCGATAGAATTACTTTAGTCAGCACAATGTTTCTATTCTTTCAGACCCTCCTCATCCAATAACTCAACGATCTGCCCTCGATCCCTAAGACCTGCAATCTGAAGTCATTTGTGGATGACTCGCAAGCATTTTTCCCGTTGGCGGAGGTGGGTTCCACAATCTAGAAGCTTGAACATGACCAGCGCAACGTTGCAAACTGAAGCTGTGCAAACAACTTATTGATAAATCCAAGCAAAACCAAGTTTCTGTTTTCTGGAACTAGACAGTTGATGAGTACATTACCAGACGTTCCCAAGTGTCCTTCCTTGGTTCAACACTACAACCACCTATCCTGGCCAAGGACTTGGGCATCATTTTTTCTGGTTAACTTACCACGCTTGGTTGAAACGGTTGCCCTCACAATACATCCTAACCAATTGGCTAATCATAAACTGGTTTGCACTACAACAAGCAAAAGAACATTGGTTAGACTGTGTGAAACATTAAAAAAACTGTTATGTTTTCAAAAATCATACATGTCGAACACAGGTAAAACTAGATTGAAATAAGGCCGAAACAGCTGTCCACGGCTGCTAACATTCAGGCTCACTCTTTTTTTAAGGGTTTTAGTACGGGCTTAGTCCCTCTGATCCGCGAGGCCATAGTGCCTTATTTAGTGGCTGTGTCATTACAAGCACGTATGTACAACACAGTTATATTCAATATTCTAGCCACATCCCACAAGCATAACGCCTCACATTTGGATTGAAAACCCAATCAGAGAAGCCTTAATTTAAGAATGACAGAAACCTAAGTAAACACTATTGATAGAGCACAATTTTCACCACATTTCCATATGACAAATTGATGCATTCACTAGCTTTAAGTGAAATATCAAGGTAAAGCAATGTTGTTATTATAGCGAATGATGTATGTTATGAACAATAACAAATAGGAAACTGGTTTAGAAGAGTTTTATTAGTTCCAGGACAGAAAAGATCTGAGCAGACGCTTCCTTTTTGTTCTGAAAATTGAAGAAAAATATATTTGCCGGAACTGAAACTAAGATATTAATAAATAAAACTTACGGGATGTTGAATTTTTTCATCCAATGAAACACGTCTTCCATAACCTCGATGTATTGATGAACGTGCTGTTGGAACATATTTCGCATGTTAAACAAGCTACATCATCAAACAAGGAGAAAAACATTTCAAATGTTTCTGTGGGAGCAAAAGAAGTTTAAGGATGGATTCCTATGTATGCCCTCGGAATATCTTAGAAAAGTATATAACATGGTATAGGCTAATATGTGTACTGAAATCTACAAAATACCTAATTTTGGAGATTGAAACAATGTTTTTCTTAACTTCCTTTGTTAAGTAGTTGTGAGGGCTTTCCACTTCAGATTGCAGTCATCACCAAAATATTGTATCTAAGTTTTCTCCTTAAGACACTTTTTACTGATTATTAATTTAGGGGATAATTGCTACTTTTTCATAAACACCTAATGACTGGCTTGTGTCAGTTCCAATAAGTGTATTTAGTTTAACGTTAACAAACGTTACTGCTTACCTTTTGCTCCGTTCTTCTTGCCAAGGCACAAAATATTGCATTGCATGTTGAAGGCGCCAAATGAACACGGTATTTTTTCATTTCTGCAATATATACCAACATCAATAAAAGATCAACTTGACAAGTATTTTTTAAGTCCACTGTAGTTTTATGCAAAACTCATTAAAAAGTTGTTATAAAAATCATTTAAGTGTGTTGGTAGTAGCTTAATAAAGTAGACAATTCAAGGCTCAGCTTTTTATGATTTACGATTTTTTTTAACTTTTAGCTCCTTAAGCTACTTTACCGCTATAACCTTAAAAATGCACACACTGATGAAGGTGAAACAAAAACCCAATATATAAGACAACCTAGCCAGTGTTCAGACACTAAAAGAAATAAAAATACGGTTTTTATTCTTCGGATTCAGTGCACACCTGCATATAGCTTGGGAACTAAGGATGGCTGCTTGGAGTTTTCGGCCATTTTGTACAGGTTAGTGTACACCCACTCACGTGGAAGAAATTTCTGTTTGAAAAATAAGAATACGTGTTACAAATCATAATTCACAGTTCGAAAAAGGCAAAAGCTATTCATTTTGGTTTTAGGGCTAAAATAGATCTGAAATAAAATGGCAAAAATGTTTCAAACACTAATTTTGCCTTCATTCACTTTTCTTTGCTTTAAACGTTAAATCCCACAAGCATAACACTTAACTGTGGAAGCCTGATTCTATTAATTCTGTTAGCTATGAAATGCACAAGAGGCCCAAAAGGCCGAAACTGCTGTTCATGGCTGCCTAAATTCAGGTTCACTATTATTTACTACCAACGCTTTAGTGTCCATTTTAGTAACTTTATCTTAGCTACAGTAGCATCGGAGCAAAGGGGGCTGGGAGGGTACAGCCCCTCCAAACACTAGGGGGCTTAGATCCCATGCACGTTTTATACCAAAACCTTTACAAATGCAGAATAAAAAAGTTTGGAAAATACTCATGGCCAAAAAACAGGCTCTCGCGAGTTTCTGAACATCGTAAGCCCCGATTTTTTCCCCACAAAACTATCGTAATTTAGCGCACGTGAATATAAGCCGCAACCACTTAACTTCAAAATATAAAAAATTGTACATGATAAGCCGCACTTGTCTATAAGCCGCATGCGAAATTGTCATGTTGGTCCACAGTGATCTGCTTGGAAAACTTATCGCATATATTAATAAATCAGGGGCACTGGCCCCCTGAAAGAACTAAATTAAGCTAATCTGGTCAGGGCGCCAGTAAGTTTAAATATTCGTTTTAAATAGTGGTATTTGGCTTTATAACGCTCCACCGCCTCTGAGCTACTAGCACGTACGTGTTATCTACAGTATAACTGATCATGTATTGTCATTTCAACCACATCCCACAAGCAATGCATACACTTTCACGTTCTATGTCAGCAGCAGTTGGTTTCCTAAAAACATTTCAACAAGGGACAAGAATTAAATTTCATTATCTCACATTTTAGGCGGGACACTCAATTGAATTGAGTAAACTTGCCAAGTTCCAAATCAAATACCCTTCCTACCCAAAGCTTTGGATTTTGTCATGTAGTTGACTAAGAATAACAGAAGCAGTTGGCCATCACTTATTACCTTCAGTGCTTCTTTTAATGGACGGGCTGGGTTATTAGGAACCCCTAATATCACAAGTTTTTAGAATCGGTAGCTATTGGTAAAATGTAATCATACAAACCGATGCTATAGGTTACCACTGTGAAAAATGAAATACTGTTAAGGTGCAAACATAACACACGCACGCACGCACGCACGAACGCACGCACGCACGCACGAACGCACGCACGCACACAAACTGTCATTTAGAGTTGGATTCAGAAAAACTGCTCGGTAGTTACTATTTTCTGTCTGATAGTCGTTATTGGTTTCCTTAACATAGTAACTAGATTTTATATTACTGTTAGGTACAATAAACGTTTTTCAACTCTTAAAGACGGTAGAAGGGAAAGCCTTGTAAATTGTTTTCCAGTATTTTGATTTTCATGATTACAACTTTGCGTCACATTGTGGAGATAATTATATAGAAAAGAAAATAAAGGTCTTACTGCTGGGACGAGCTCTTTATACACTTGATAGACCAACTCAGCATTGTTCTCTGCAAAGGCAAGAGTACTCAGGTACTTCGCACTAAAATGGAAAGCAAAAAAATTGCTGTAAGAAAATCATAGGCACCCATTTGTGTACTCAATTGAACAAAAAACACTGATAGGTAAATTTAACATCATGGAGGAACTGAAAGTGAGAACTGCTCAAAAACATACAGCAAAAACAACGACGTATGTAGAAACTATAAATAATTAAGCTTAGATCATTGTCCAAAGTCCGCGCGCGATTTGTCAAAATCGAACACGTGGTTTAGGCATTAGGTGTGACAACGTTTCAACCGTACATTGTATTTCATTAACGCAAAATAGCTTTTTTGAATATAACAGTTCAATAAACTTTTCTATTAAATATAAACCACTGGATATATTAGTCAAAATATTTCTAACTTTTACTCCAGAGAAAGTTGCAATTTATCAGAACTTATATTTGGCGAGCTTTTTGACCAATTATCCCTCGGTATACGTCGAAAATTTCGAGCATTTCAAACAAGTTTGAAAATTGGGTTTGGGTACAAGCGCCGCACTTTTCGACGTTTTTATTCGATTTTTCCGTACTAAATACCGGATTTACCAGAGGTTTGTTTTGCGGTGACAGGAAACAAAAATTTGAAGGATCGATTCTTGGTTTTCATTGACAAAATGGCGATGTTTAATTAATCCAGCAACCGTTCTGTCTCGTCGAAGTGTGAATACACTTCAGTTACTGGTTGACAAATTCTTTACTGAATTATTGAACTTACTTCCGGAGGGACTGGCAAGTAATTCTAGATAAGATACGATTTCATTATTGTTTTTCGGTTCGAATTTCAACTCTGACAAATTTTGCTTAATACTTGGCTATTTGCAGCTGAAAATTATTTTGTTCGCGTTATAATATTTAATAGTTCCATTTTTCAATCTTTTACGTACGGCTTTTTTATGATTTCTACTCTATTTGAACTACACCATCTTAAAAAGTAACCTATTTAATTGGAAAATCCATATCTGTTCAAACTCTAGATTGAAGTATAGAAGGCCATGTATCGCGTCGTATGATGCAGTGAATTCAGATCGCATGTTAACAGTATACAACAACAACAACAACAACAACAACAACAACATCAACAACAACTCTCTTTATTCACCCTTAAAATTTAAATTAAGTTTGCAGTAAACATAAGGAAAATAACATGTGGAGAGGGTACTGGCTTTCTATAATAAGCATAAGGGGTTATATATGTAATGGATTAAGAAGCCAGACTGCATAATTAATTTACAATTTACATGGTTGGTTTTAAAAAGAGAAGGAAAAAACAGAATCACTATTACAAACATGCATAAACACATTTACACAAAACATGAGCACATATACAACTAAGATTGGATATAACTTTAACTTTAACTTTATTGAATTCGTTGCACGTACAAAATAACATTAGCAACTGGAGAAGAAAACAGGACACTGTCCCAATTGATATTCAACCCCAATTAATATTAATAACATTGTAATAATATTTATAATCATAAAAGTAGTAATAAAATAATAATAATTATCGTATGAAATTATTTACAGCCAAGTTAATTTAAAAAGTAGCTTCATTAACTTACACTCGCACGACTTGGAATATTATAAGAAAGGACTTTGTTATCATAAAAATCTAAAAGCCTGCTTTTAAAAATATGAAAAGAGTCTACGCTTTTAATATCCCTTGGTAGTTTCTTTCAAAAATTACGACATATAATAAAACGAATATTTTAAGTAATTTTGTTTTGCGTGTGGTGTTTGGTAATTTAATTTGCTAAAATTACGCGTTTTCTGCCGAACTACAGTTTGACACAAAAAGAAAAATCAACATGGCCTGCTCTAGCGTTATAGATAATTACCAAGCCTTTCATTTCCCTTCTATATTCTAGTGGTAATAAAGAAAGTTTAAGCAGCCGGTCCCTGTAGGACATAT
>JAOBBB020093284.1:0-13425 GCA_025331005.2 Zoanthus gigantus
TAAATATTTTGTGTAAATATTTTATTTTTCTTGTATATTGTACATGATTTTATATAGATTTTATATTCTTATAATATCCCACATTCTAGCTCGATAATTTAGTATGTATTACTACAAGAGAACTTTATAAACTATTATTATTATAAGCGTAGTGAATTTTCCGAGGATAAACTCATTTAGTAGTCCGAGATGGGGATTCGACACAGGCCACACTGCCTACATTTGTACTTTAGCCCCAACTTCAAAATGGTAAATAATTTTATTTCACCATGAATATGATGTTTACTTGGTTTTCAGCAAATAATTGTTAAAAAAATATTTATATTTTTTTAAACAACAGCAAAGTCAATGCAAGCACTCTATAGACTACATACGTTGGTGTGTTACCACAAATGGAGTTTGTCCACTTGAACACAATTAACTTGCGGATTTTGCTATCACCACCTGATTCACTTTTGCCAATATCATTAACCATTCCATGGAGAAGAGCAAAATAGAAATCGAGGGCTTGACATACTGTTTGCACCTCACTTCCTGGATCAGACAGAAGGCTTAGTAACCTGGCCCTTGCTTGTTTCAACTCCCTAAAAGGTTAAAAAAAAAATTATAATACACTACTTTAGAAAATTATTCAGTAAAAGTTGTGGACAGCTGTTTCGTCCTTATTAGGACTCATCAGCATGGTATAGCATTTCAGCCACAAGCAAAGAACTACAAGGGCGAGTTCAGAGAACTGCTCTAGAGTATTTTAACACCAATCTTAAACAGTTGATTGATGAGAACTCAACAAAAATTCATGGCACAGTTTTGGAGTTCACTATAATTTATAAATCACCACAATGTCAAATTTTATTCAGAATGGAAAATACTGATGATGTAACTTCTTGAAGTTGTAGCTACAAGTAGTATAACAATTGTTTTGATATAAAATAATACATTTGAAAATTGCAGTATATCATTAACTATGAAGGCATGATTGAGGCAGTTGGTAACATCTCTGCTTTCCAACCACAACGTCCCCTGTTTGATCCTGGCTCTGTCAAGATTTGAATTTTTGTGTCATCTTCTTTTCCACCTTAGAAGCTAACTAAGCCCTCCGTCCTTCTGGGGTAGGTAAATGAGTACCAGCATCTGCTGGGAGCTAACCTGCAAGGGATTAGTGTCCCATCCAGGGGGAGTCAAACAGATATCTGAACCAATAAACTAGAATGCTTCTGTAAAAAATAGCAAAACAGTTACTGTTCATCATCGGGATACTAAATTGCATGCAATTCGCTTAACAGTACAGAAACCGAAGATAAGCACCAGCTACATGGGCCACTAGGCTCGTAAAGAATTCAGCTTTTTTAGTATTAAACTATGAAACAAGGGTATAATATCCATATATATATATATTTATGCATGCAGCTCCATTGTAAAGTGAAAACAATACGTTCGCACTTGAGAAATCACTGAATCGTTTAGCGTGAAATATTTTGAACTGTGTATCTATTTTCGAAGTTTTACGTTTTAATATTTTGTTACAGATATACGAAGCGTAAATACGGAAATTTTCCAGAAACAATTTACCAATATAATTTGAGTGCAAATATCAATGAAATAAATCATTAAATATGAGCGACTACATACTTCAATTTGATAACAGTATTGCACTTCCCTTTCTAATAGAAACTAATAGCTTAAAAAAAAATTTTCATAAATGCAAATATTCTTGTCTTCTTGTCTGAATCGTATATAATGGTAATAATGCAGTTGCTGAGTTGGGAAATTTTCCCTTTAATTGTTCCTTGTGAGTGCCAAACTCGGAGAAATTTGCTTCACTGCAACTCTAAAAGTCCGAGAATATAAAAATTTATGTTTATTCTTTATTATTATTGCTTTATAGTTGTTGTTGTGCCCCGAACACTTTCTCGTTTTACTATTAAACTGATACTGAGAACATCCTACACCTGATGGAGTAACATTACAACAATTTAAGTAAAAGTAAAATCTAAAAGTAAAATGAAAGAAACTGAATTTCATAATTCAAGGTCGCAAAAATAATCTGTTGATTGAAATCATTTTATTGACTTACGTGAGAAGTTTTGACGAATTTGAGTTGGTTGCAACATGTCTGAGGGACTCAAACGAGACTGGTGCAGTGGCTTTGATAGGATTTCGATGGAACCAGTGCGCCATATTGTTGTTTACCACCGAGAAGACGTCATGATTTTGTAATATTATTTTTAGCATCAAGATAGTAACTTTACAGGCAAACCCGCTGACTTATCTGCTTTAAAAATAAGCCAATCAGAAATGATATTGCACAAAAAACGATTCAACCATTTTCATTTCTTACAGTAGCTGTGATTGGATAGTTTATTCACTCAATGTGAAACTTTTCGCGCTTTTTTGTTAGCCAGGAATTTGTTGTCCAGTGTATTCTAAAATGGCTACAAACGAAGAAATGCGAGAGCTGTTAGACCATCTTCAGCCAATATTCCCACAGGTCTCAGCATACTTTCTTCTTAACTGCATTCAGGAGACACGAGCTCGTATAGGAGATGATGGCGCTGCAGTTTTACGCGAGTGCATCAATTTGCTGCTATCTGGTATAAACCAAGATGAAAGGCCAGATTTGATTGAAACTGCGGTTAAATCACCAGAAATAGATGATGATATTATTTGTATGGGTTCAACTACTCGAGAGAATACTAACGAGCCGTGCATTTTTATAGACGATGATGATGATGATAGTAAACAAAGCAGAAATTTGCCAATGGAATTAGTTGAGGCAGTTACTACTGATACTTTGCCATCCCGCACACAAATATTTACGCCAACAAAGAAACCGTTCTTAATGGACACCTCGACTGATATTTTCGTTCGCACTCAAAGCTGCCCACAGTCCAGCACCAATAAACGCAATTTCTCAATGCCAGGCAGTACAAACTCACGTAGTCTTGAAACTGAAAGTACTCGTTCCGTTCAAACGAACATGCCTTCTTTTCCGGAAGAGAGCAAAAACAACCAGTCAGCGTTTTTAAATGCAGTCAAGAGTTTATTTCCTCAAATTGACAATGATTATTTAAAGAAACTAGAAACTAACTACTCCAGTTTACCTTATATAACAGCGGTACAAACAGCTTGTGATCATTTGTTGGAAATGAAAGACTTTCCCAAAAAGAGGGCTGTAGGTATATCGGAATGTTCTTCGGCTGCCTCGGCAAAATCCAAGAGTGACATTGACTACTTCAAAGATTTTTCTTCTTTCTTACCTTGGGATTGCAGAAAACAATGTGAGCAGGTATTATTGAACGATTTCCCAATGATAAGCACGAAAGATATCCGTAGGGCTATGTTAAAGTTCAACCATCATTACGCACCAACCAGGAAGTTCCTGGAAGAAACTTTAATAGCACTTGGTTCAACACCAAATTCCTCATCAGTTGGCAATTCCAGCTCTCCCATGCCAAGTTCACAAACAGAAATCTCTCAGCAAAGAACACCTGTGAAGTATGAGCAGGGTGTAAATGATAGTTTTAGAAATAGCTCAGTAAGCCAAAGTCCAGGAACTTTGAACCAGAGGCAGAGTTTGCATGATTTGACATTTTTAAAAAGAAAACGAACCCTACAAAAAATATTTGAGCCTTTAGACTTGCAGCTACAACAGGAAATCAACTTTTTTGCAGCTTACAAATTGTTAAAATCTGAAGAAGATGATCGAAAAATTGCTTTCCTAATGAACGAACAGGAATATGAAGAAGAGGGACAAAAAATAGAATGTGGCTGTTGTTTTGGTGAAGTTGTATTTGAAGAAATGGTTCAGTGTCTTGATGGTCACTTGTTTTGTGTAGATTGTTTGAAAAATTACGCCAAAGAAGCTGTGTATGGGTCTGGAAAAGCAACTCTCAGTTGTATGACTTCCGACTGTGAAACCACTTTCCCCATCAGCCAACTGAAGAAAGCATTACCAACACATATTTTAATCAAGTATGAGGATCGATTGCAGGAAGAGTCGCTACTGTTAGCAGAAATGGAGGATCTTGTGAGATGTCCTGCATGTGACTTTGCTGCAATTCTGCCATCAGAAGACAAAGTGTTCAAGTGTCAAATGTGTGGAAAAGAAACTTGCCGTTTCTGTAAGGAAGAATGGTCAGAACACTTTGGCCTGAAGTGTAATGAAATAGAGAAAAAAAATGTGAGAGATGTGCGTCTGTCTTATGAAGAGAAGATGACGATGGCAAAGATAAGGAAATGTACAAAATGTGGCTGTGAGTTCACCAAATCAGATGGCTGCAACAAAATGACTTGCCGATGTGGAACAACTCAGTGCTATGTTTGCCGGCAACCAAATATCCACTACAAGCATTTTTGTGAACATCCTAAAGACCCTGGAAAGTCTTGCAGGAAATGTCAAAAGTGTAGCTTGTGGAGTGACCCTTCAGAGGATGATGACCGAGCTGTGAAAGAACTTGAAAAAGAGGCTGAAAATGCTAAAAGACAACTAAATGCTGATGGTGATTCACTAACAACAAGTCCATCTGCCAAGAAACCAAGATTGTCAGGTTTATACATAGAAGATATATAATGTTTGGTTTTGTAGTATTTCAACTTACAGTGTAAGTTCATTTAAAAAATATATATAATTTAAAGGCAGAAAGGTTACTTTAGTTGTAGGTGACATGTTTAGATAGATATTCAAACAAAAGAGGGCTTCTTTGTCAATGGAAATTTTGTTTTGTTTATAAAACTAACTTGACAAAACAATCATTTTAAGATTTTAATAAGTCAAAATAAAGATAATGTATACTAATCTTTACTTATTAATTTTTTTTTACACATTAATTTTTCTCAGAAGCAGGCCTATTCCATTTCGTTTTTCTATTATTGTTTTCAGTATTATCCAAAACAGAGAAATTAAACAGTCTGTTATAACTCAATTGTTAGTGTTACAAACTTATGTCTCTGTGTCACTCTGACAACACTCTCAAGGTACTGAGATACATTTTGGAGAATGGACATAAAAATTGCAAATTTACATGACCAAGAAAGAGAAGAAACAAAAATTTGAATACTTGTTAGTTAATCTGCAGAATTTATCTCAGTACCATGAGAATGGCATTAGAATGATGCCAAGGCATTGGTTGCTAATACTAATGTTTTTTGGTATATCAAACAGGGTTTTTAGTAGAAATTTTCAAGAGTCCCAGGGACCCCTTCGTTTTTGAATTAGGGGTCCAAAACAAAATTTAAGGGGTCCCACCAAATCAAGGGAAAAAATTGATCCCAGTGCTGAATAAGTTAGTAACAAGTTACCTCTTAACTGCAAATTTTTATTTTTACATTTTACAACCAAGTCAACACGTACACACCATAACTTGAAAAAGAACTGTAGTTTCAACCATGCAACCACTTCTTTTCAAAGCCAACTCCAAATTTCAATGTTAAAGTCACTTTTGTAGGTCACATTTTTTGTCAAAAAGCTGCCAAGCTCCTTGGGTGTATTTGTTTTTCTGTTCGTGCATGAGTGCATCAGAAAGTGTCTTTTGTTGGTTTTCCACCATTTTAATTCTCATCACATGTTCTTCCTAAGTTTCAGTGTTCCTCTTTCATAATTGCATGTGCCTTGGATCCAGTGTCCTTGTTTTCGCTCGACCGAAACGAGTTTCTGCTTGGTATTTCCGTCATTTTTTTGCTCAAACTTATCATTCTTTTGACATCCAAAATGCAAAATGTACTAGTTGGACTTATGTTTATCTTTCTTTTGCATTAAAGAGAGGATTACATGCTCTGCTCAAACAAAATTTCTGTCATCAAAAGTTTATTTTACACCATAATGTCCTGCCAATCTTGTGCATCCCAGGGATGCATTGCATTTCATGTTTTGTGTCCCAAATTATTTTTTTTGTGTAAAATACTCAATATTTTGCGTTAATAAAAACCCTGGCTAATGAAAATCATTATTAATTAGAATTTAACTTATTGCAAATTAAATTATTAGTTTATAAAAAGTTACATAAATGTTGACAATATTGATCATTGATTTATTTAAACATCTTAAACACATCTATGAAAAAGTTTAAAATAAAGAAATAATAACTTGTTTACTGTAAAGGTTATTAAGTTTTGTTAATCGTTAACTATTGCAGAATGATGTGCATAAAATTAGGCCAAACAAAATTTTAATATATGTGATTCCGGTCACCTGACTGACCCTAATTTTTAGCGCCAGATCACCAACCCTATAACATTTTATTGCTTCTTTTGCCACATTTTTAAAAATAACTTTTCTTTCTTCCTGTCAAGATCAATTTTAATAAAACTTCAATATCTACTGACAGTGTTTTTTTCGATATAACAGATATAATGTGGTTGTATCAGATCACCAAGCTTTTGCAGTTATAAAGAACAACATGCTTCATCTTTGGCCCCAATGATAACTTCTTTACAAAGAAATATATAAAAAAGGTTGAAAAATAAAAAATTAAATTAAAAAATAAGATAAGATATTAAATCCGACCCTATTTTTTAAGGCATGTGACCGAAACCACATATTATTTTGTTTGGAGTTAAATAATTGTTAGGGCATGCAGATTTGGAAATTAAAAGCTTGGTAAGTCCACATAATTTCTAAAGTTTAGCCTTAGTGTAAATTTACTTAACTAATGTTTTGTTTAGCCTGTGGTGCAGACTGCGAACATGTCAGATTTATATGGAGCTTTAGTCTGGCTGTGACACATGCTAGTTTAGTTCTGTTTTCCAGCAAAGAATTCAAATGTTCAGAAAAATCAATTGGCCTAACTACAAAGTTAAACTTCATTAAATAAAACAGATTTTGATAAAAAGTTTTTACTTTTTGAAATTTTACTTTGTTGATACTTTTAGTGCCACATCACTATTATATAGATCAGTTGGGATGTTATTTGTATCATTAAATATTTCACATCGTTTATCAATACTAAGTTGAGTATTGCAACATCTTGACAGGTGTGGTTGGTGAACTTTTTTTCCACCAAAGCTAACTCAGCTTTCCATCCTTCTGGGGTCGGTAAATGAGTACCAGTATCAGCTGGGAGCTAACCTGGATTAGTGTCCATCCAGTGGGCATCAAAAACCTCCATTATCTGGACTCATTGGTACCTCAATAAATAGTCCTGATAATTGAAGAATTGAATATTAATGAGATACTAATGTAAATAAAAGATATATAAACATTTGAACAACAAATGGAATCATTTTAATCATGAAGTTTACACAGTCTTTATGTATTTACAAATAGTCACATTTTGTTCAGATATTCATAACACTCTAAAATGTTCAAGCATGTTTGTTTGCTTCAAAACTGTCTCGTCGCACTTCCGAACGAAGACAATACGCTTTTTCGACCGCTTTTAAAAGGGATTTAAGTGGTCTATTTGCAACTTCAAGTTTTCAAGGTGTTAACTAATTAATATTCATGAAAAAATGGGACCAGAGAAAAAGTTCCAGATAATTGAATGGTCCGGATAATCGAAGTTTGACTGTAAACTTCTTTATCACACTTAAGTAACAGAAAATAGTTGACTAAAGTAAAATAATATAGATTGACTAATACCTAAACTGTCATATAGTAAGGTTACAAAAATTCACACAGTAGTCAATAGCTTGTAAACTGACGAAGATGTGACTGTTAAGAGAATGTGCATTTTCACAAAAAAATACCAGCACTACAAGCAAATACCAGTATGTACTACCAGCCTTGTTTTCATGCAAACAGATAAGATCTGAAACGTAAAACAAAATGTGTTTCGAATTGAAATTTGCTCTATTATATATGTGGTAATGTTAGTCTATAGTTTTACACTAAATTCTTAACCATTGGTTTTAATATTATGCAATAAAATTTAATATTTGAGAGAATCCGATAAATAATATAAATTAATAAAAATGTTATCATAAAAAATTTATACTTCTATTGTTTTATAAGCTATCTCTTGAAGCTATTTTTGATACAGCAAATTTTATTATGAATCTTTTTTTCTTTTAAATAACATGGTGCCATTCAGGCCTAAAATATCTTGCATTAGTACTACCAGGGCTCGACAAAAACTTGAATTCCAGCTTGCCCTTTTGGCAAGCAAGTCTCAAAGTTTGCTTGCCCGAGCCAATTTCCTACTTGCCTGCATTTAAAAAATTCAAGATTATTAATGATGCACGAGACCCTCACGAAAAGTACATTTTAATGATACACTTTCTTTCCTTCTCTTCAACGTTTTTCTCAAAATATCATCAAGGGAAAAGCCTTACATAAAAAAATCCGTTTTCGTCTTTCAGTTGAAAAACTTTTAAGCGATTGTGTGGCTAAAAAACGATAGGCGTTTTTCTTAGTTTGAAACGTCATTACTAAAACAGATGTTGCTATTTAGTTGGCAAAGGATTTTGGCTGGGCGCTTGTCCGTCGGGCAAGTGACCGTGAAAAGTTACTTGCCCAAGCTTAAAATCTACTTGTCTCGGACGACCGGACGGGGGTTTTTTCGAACCCTGCATACTCATTCAGGTAAATAAGTCAGCGATAATGTCTCTGTACTGGGAATGGTTAGGCCATTAAAGGCTTTTATGTACATGTACATCTCCTTCCATCAGTACCTGGTCAACTTTGTGGGTTGTCATTGTGAAGTACAACTTGAGTTTGCAAATAATAGAACTGAAAGACAAGTAAAAGTGCATTGTCTTCCTCTAGAAACTTCTCTAATGACAATCAGCTTGAATACTTCCACTGACATTTAATTTATCAGTTGACTTGATAAAACCATCCTTGCAAAAAATGTTACATTCCCAAAACTATTATTGCCTACTAGCTAGTCCATCCACAAATAGACTTTCAAATCTGGCTTGTACACTCATGCTCAAATCTACTTTGCTAAATTGCATACCTGTAGGTACCCATCAACATTAGTGTTGCTGTGCCGCACTTGACTTGGCTTGCTTATTTTACTTGAATTAAAATTTCATTTGAAGAAACAAGTTTTTTTTATCTGCAGTCCCCCTTACAGCACATGATGCCAGGTCAGCCGAACATGCAACACCAACCGCAGACATTCCAAAGACCACCGAGGCTGCAAGGTAGTGCTCCATATTTTCCACCTCCTGGCAGACCAATCTCAATCAGACCAAGTCATCCTTCCCCACAACAGAGCCCGATGTATCAGTCTCCACTAACAAGAACACAAATGATGCCATTTGTACCAGCACAGGGTCATCCAGCATTTATACAACAACAGCAGCAGTATGTACAACAACAGGTATTTTGTCTATTTAATTTTTGAAAATGAAAAACATGATAAAAAATGGTAACAAGAGCATAGAATTATTTTTCTTATGTCAAAGTTTTGTGGCAAAGATGTAATGTTTAGCATTTATTTTAAGCTCCTGTTTTTGGAAAGTTAGGAAACTTTGATTTAGGTTATTTAATTTAGGTATCCTGCTGATGAACAGTAACTGTTTTGTTATTTTTTTCAGCAGCATTCTAGTTATGTCTGTTCAGATATCTATAGATTATATTGGCTTTGTAGCTCAACTATTTAATTTGGAGGATAACTTTATGGTTTACTGATTTAACAAAGAGGCGAAATTTGTCTGTGAGAGGCTTGTGAAATGTCAGCACTGCTTGGTTCAGCAAAACTTATGGTGTCAGTAGTGCAATAAAGGTAGTAATGTTACCTCATCGTGAAACATAACACGTCCTGGTGCAATATCCCCAAAACAAAATAATTTCAGTTATTTTTTCATTAGAGATGCCTCAACATTTTGTTTATGAAGTATTGCGTCTTCCTAAAACAGTTCTTACGTGCGACGGATTTTATTTGTGAGAAGTGACATGCGCTGTTGTGTGCACAGTCGTGTGCTTGCGATGCTTGCGTAGTGCTGCGGTCTGCACATACTTTGCTTCAAAGCCCATGTCAGAGTCCTAATGGTGTTAATTGACTTTTGTTGCAGAACTTAGAATTTACTGTGCAAAAGTTTCTGACAAGTAGCCCTGAACAACACACATCCCGAATACAAGAAGGCCTTAGGGAGTTAATTCTTAAAAGGAAAGCAGGAAATAAAGAAGTTTTTGAATGGATCTATGTAAGTAACAGAATATCTTACCAACAGGAATTTTGCCATTGTGAGTGTTACAATATATCAAAAAAACATACAGAAACTCGAACTCGTGATTCAATTGAAGAACAAGTTACTCTGGCTTTAATTTCAAATATGTACTGTAAGTATTTAAAAGATCAGAAAGCGAGTCTGGTGTTGAAACGGAAAGAATGAGAAAAATTGCAAATCAACTGAAACGTGTCAACTTCAGCAGTGAGATCTAGCACTGCTTGCTCATTTTTATTTTAAAAAACAAACATAGATTATCTTCTCAATGCCATCATTTAAACTTTATAAATTAAAGCTTGAAGATGAAAAGCGAAAATTGGACCGAGACCGAGATTCTATGGGTTAAACTGGGTTAGAAGTGGGGGCGGTTTAGTGGTTTTCCTTAAAAAATATTGGCCTAATGGAAATGAAAAGTAAAATTACAATTTAATATGCTAATACTTGTGTCTTTGTTGTGATAAAATGATAGGCATTTAAGTGTCTGTCAGTTAACATAAAGAGTTCAAAAACAATATATTGCGCATCTGATCTGACTCCCAGTTAAAGCCGCCCTGATTTTTCCGATCGATAAAAGAAATAAAAAGCTCCCACTAACAATTCCACTTCTCCGATACGTCGCAAAAAACGAGTGCGTTGAGAAGGACAAAACAATTGTTGATGTAATGATGAGAGGTTTTGATTCAGCTCCAATGGTACAATTTTAAGTGCTTCTCGATCTTCTTGCTTGTAAATAGGAGCTGTAATTCTTGGCCGATCTTATGGCTTAAATTTTTAACCATTTTTGGTTTTCTTTAGAGAACTTTTTTTTTACTGGTAACATAATCCATACAACACCTCTTTCATCCTGAGTTTTGGTGCTTGATGGCTTCTCTCTTGTCATAATAAGTCGAGTATTGAGGATGTTAGAGCTCTGAAACGTCTCTTTTAGATTATCACATTCCAGAGAAAAATGTGTCCAAATAAATGATAGGCAGAAGGTACAGTAGTGTTAACAGGGATTGCTTGTATTTTACATCCGCATGCTTTGGTATTGAAGAAGTAGGCCTTATAAGACATCCTCTCTTGGTGTTATTAATGTGAATTGAATTGCTGGATGAATTTGATTGTGTTCAATAAACCTTCCGCAGTTTTTAGATTGGGTACTTCCACTCCACCATAAATGTAGAAGCCTAAACCTTTTAGAAATGCTTTGTTACTTGATTGTTGCAGAAAAATGTTGAAGCAGCAAAGACGAAACAAGCACCATTTATCAAAAGTCTTGTTTTAGCTGTATGCGAGGCGTCAGTCAATCAAGGTAAGTGCTGTTGACTTTGGAGGTTCTTTTTTCACTTGCTTTTTTTAATTCGGAATTAAACTGAGGATATTTGGGTGTAACTCGTAAAAGAAAAACTTTTGGAGCAACATAATTCTTCATTTTGTCGAGCCATTGGTAAGTTTTAAGACATTTTCTGATTAGTGATAGAAAGATCCAACCCATAGTTTGGTCAGAGTCGTGATATCGTCTATAGAATTGTAAATGGATGTAATTTTGACTTTTTTGTGCAATTTTTCAGATGGCAGCGGTTTAGGTTGCAAGTGTGATCAAGAATTACTTAAACAAAGAAAAATTTTACTGCAGAAATACATAGATGGAGATAGTAAGTTAGAATTACATGCTCTGTACGCCCTGCAGTCTTTGGCAGTTTCATTAGACCATCCTCCAGGTACGTTTTCTTTGCTACGTTATTTTGGTAAAGTGTATCAAGTGATTTTGTAGTAATGTTACAAAATGTTACGTTTTCGCATGTAGTTGTTTAATTTTGTTTGAATTTGTCATGCGTTTGTGTCATGATTTCAGTTTTAGTTTAAAGATTCTGTTGAAACCCTCATTTGTTTAATATTCTCGTTAAAAGGGGGATCCTCTTCTGTTTAGCAGTGTAAATCTAAAACATTACTTTTCTATACCTAGATCCATATCAACAGCTTGTATTTGATTATTTTTAAAACATAGCTCATCTCAGTTAAATTTTTTGCCCGACTCCGTTTTTAATTGTGACGTAACTTGGCCGCGTTGCCTACCTGTCCTGTCCGTACTCGTAATTTTCAGTACTGCGGCCAATTTACGTCACATTAAAGTTATTAATTTTGATTATGCTTACTCGTGTGAGTGGGCGTGGTTGGTGCAGTTGGTAAGATCTCTGCCTTCCGACCACAAGATTCCAAATTCTTTCCCGGCTTTGCCAAGATTTGAATATTTGTATGACCTTCATCTTCAACTAAGCTAACTCAGCTTTCCATCCTTCCAGGTTAGGTAAATTAGTACCAGCATCTGCTAAGAGCTAACCTGCGATTGATTAGTGTCCGATCCAGGGGGAGTCAAAGACTCTCATCCGCTTAACACTACAGAAACCGGAGATAAGCGCCGGCTCAATGGGCCACGTGGCTTGTAAAGAATTTAGCTAGATTACTCGTGTTCGCGTTGTTTATTACCTGTTAGTAATTGTAGGCTAATTTTGCTTAAACAATTCTGACGTTCTACATTAAAAGCGAATTCAGTTGTTTGAGGTGGCTGTTATTCTGCCTTAAAATATTTTTCAAAACTTAAGTGCTTTGCATCTTGGATAATCCTCAAGTTTTTTAGCTGCAGATCAACACTGTTAAGCCATGTCATCAGAACCCAGTCGTCGAAACTCATTTTTAGCACTAGTCACTGGGCTAGTGAGTATGAAAAAGTACTAGCCCATAAGCAAAACCTACTAGTCCACATATTTTCTTATATAAACATTCACAATGTTGAGAATAATTGAAACAGATGCCATTTCACTAAATATCATGCACTACAAGCTAAACTTACAATAGTGAAGGGCAAAGTGGCTGGTAACATAGACAGCAACTTTCAAAATGGTGGATGGCCGATCGATCACAATCACACGTTGACCATTCACATGCTTGTTACAGTAACACTTTAGTTTTGTCTTGGAATTTAGACTAATGTGAGTAGCCTTTCATATCAATTATTCTTCTAGGATGCTACTAGTTTAGTGGCCAGTAGGTCCACTTTTTTACTAGCCAAGTACCAATTTTTACTGGTCCCAGACTAGTGGACTACCGCTAGTTTCGAGCGCTGTCCAGTGCAGGGCCACGAAGTCGGGTAAGAGGGCGTCTGCTTCAGGATATTGTCGAGAGTGAACAGAGAACCACAGTGAATCATTAGAATGTTAAATAATCTACTGTGATTCTCGTTAGTTTTCTGTGAAAAGAATACCGAATATGTGTTTGTTTTTCAGGGTTTTTGAAGTCGTTATTTGACACGCTATATGATGAAGATATTAT
>JAOBBB020093377.1:0-13425 GCA_025331005.2 Zoanthus gigantus
CATTACTTTGGGTGACACACTGATAGGACAATTGTGACAATCTCCAAAGTATAGGATTCCAGATTCCTCAAGCAAATGTTTCCTGGATTCCGTAATCCGGATTACATTACTTTGGGTGACACACTGATAGGACAATTGTGACAATCTCCAAAGTATAGGATTCCAGATTCCTCAAGCAAATTTTTCTTGGATTCCGTAATCCGGATTACATTACTTTGGGTGACACACTAATAGGACAATTATGACAATCTCCAAAGTATAGGATTCCAGATTCCACAAGCAAATTTTTCTTAGATTCCGTAATCCGGATTACATTACTTTGGGTGACACAATGACAGGACAATTGTGACAATCTCCAAAGTATAGGATTCCAGATTCCACAAGCAAATTTTTGTTAGATTCTAGATTCCAAAAAGTAGAATTCCGGATTCCACATTCCACAAGCAAATGTTTCCTGGATTCTGGATTCCAAAACATAGGATTCCGGATTCTATGAGGAAATATTTCCTCGATTCCGGAATCCAGATTACATTACATTGTGGGACACACTAACAGGACAACTGCGGAAACAAGCCTGATATCATCATCAAGGATAAAAAGGAAAAACATTTACCTTCATTAACATGGTTGTACCAGCTGATCGAAATGCATCCAGCAATTTGTTGAGAAATTATCGAAGTACAAAGATGTAAATATTAAAGTACAGAAGAAGTGGAAATTAAAACACAGACGTTACCAGTTATAATAGGAACCTTAGAGTTTTGTTAAGAAAGGAATTAAAAAGTAGACAGACAAGATTCCTGGAAGTATTAACATCTGCGATAACCACAAGATCACCCTCCTCGTAACTGCACACATTCTACGAAAAGTGCTGTCAATCAAATAAGCACAATCCTGATAATGACCTAAGTCCCTGGGTTGGACTTAGCGCTATTAGTCAAACTAAAAAGATAAAAGGACTCTCAAACTTAATAATAATAATAACAATAATAATAATAATAATAATAATAATAATAATAATGAAAGATGATGAATGGCTTCATGATATCTCAAAATTATGTTAAAAGCAGATGGAAAATTGCAAGAGAACCTTTGTAAAGCTCTAAAGATTTAAGTTAAAAAGATCCCAAATTAGAAGGCACCATGGAGATGGTGTCCAAGATTTCTGATGGAAGAAATTCGATTCCCTACACATAAGGATTACAAGCCAGTTAAATGATATTGTAAACGGGATTTAGTTTACCTAAGTGGATAACATCAGTAAGACAGTATTATGCCAAAAGAACAGAAGTTAGGGCAACGCAGCGGATAATTATAGACTTATATCATTGGTAAAGCTATCCTAAGAGATTAATTACAAAACAGACATACCAATCTATCCAAGGCATGGATAGATTATAGAAACACTTCTCATATATTACCACACAGCTGGATTATTGATCACGAATGTCTAGATGTTTGGTATTGCAGGAAATGTGAAGTAGTTTATTACGGATAGGGTGTCAAAGTGGAAGTTTGAGTTGACATCATTGGGGGAAAGTCTGGGTGACGTGTCCAGCAGACGTGATCCTTTACCTTTTGTTTGTATTGTGTATGGTACAACTGAGGCTGATTTTGAGCTTGCCAAAAATGGGGTTACAGGGAGTTTAAAATCAATCTTTTGTTGTTTATGGACGATTTAAAACTTTTTGGTAAAGATCGTGACTAGACTGATTCCTTTACACAAACCGCCTATATATTCAGTACATATTTAGGGATGGTGTTTGGCTTAAAGAATTGCGGAATTTCGATCATGAAAAGAGGGAAACTTGTAAAACCTGAATCAGTGACACTTAAAGACGGCTGATTCATCATTATTTTTGTTGTTGTTGTTGTTAAGAGCCGTCTTTTTCTTTCTGAAAAGTACATTATGGCCTTTCTAAGCCTTCTTTTAGTTTATTTTGACAGAAAAAAATTGTCCACTCCCTCCCTCTAAGGCTAGTTTTGTCACCCATGCTTGCAGCTGTGCAACCAACAATCCAGTATTGTGTACCGTGCACTAGTAAAGGTATATATACAACCCTAGATCCACTCGTATTGCTTGAAATTTCCTTGGTGCGCTTAGCTTTCATATACCATACCTCAATGTCTTTATTTACATTTCTCGTATACGAGCTTAACATGGATTACGAAAATTCATCTTTTGTTTATTCTAGCAATTCACGATACCAAGATCTGCAACCCGAAGGAAATTCACCTCTGCATGAACAAAGAAATAGGTGAGCGCATGCGTACATTCGCTACAAGTCTTATCATACTTCTTGATTTCTTATTCAAATCTACTTTTCAATTATTTTATGAATGCTTTTCATGCCATTGCAGACTATCCAAAGAAGGATATATAGAAGAATTTTAAACATTAATTAAATATAATTTTTTGCTTACTGCAGATCACTTTGCCCAGATAAGTAACTGTTCGTGTCCAGTTCCCTGTGAAGCAGTGTCATATGACGCGACCCTGTCACATGCAACTTTTCCAAACAAACGACAGCTAAACTTCTACGCAAAAAACCTGGCAAAATTGAGACGTCTTGATCCTAATAATGAGACCATAATCAGGGAAACAAAAGAATTTATCAGGTAAGTTCATTTCGTATTATACTATAAACAGCAACAAATATCTGTACAAAATAAACTACAAATTTTAACGCATTTTCTGACCAGGTCTCAAAACACTGAAGTACTGAAGTAGCTTGTTTATGTTCTGGTTTTATCTTCCATTCAATAATATGTATGATAAGTTCAGTTTTTTTTGTATACTGATTGATTATTACTAATGATTCAAGTGAAATTGTTGTATGATGTAAAAGTAACTCATAAAAAATGATTCATTGTTTAGGAGATTGTAGTGTATCTATATGATAACATATTCCAAGTAGTGAATGTATTATGACCTCCAATGCATGATGGGGTACACAGAGTGTTAGTTGTTGGAAAACGTGTTGTTGTCGATTAAAACAGAATTAAAAGCAACTTCAAACACTACAGAGATCTAAAACTTTTTGATGGGGAAGTTGACAATACAATACAATACAATGCAATGCAACGCAATAAAATACAATGCAATGCAATGCGATACAATGCAATACAATGCAATAGAATATAATACAATACAATACAATGCAATACAATGCAATGGAATACAATACAATACAATACAATGCAATACAACACAATACAATACAATACAATGGAATGCAATGCAATCTAATACAATGCAATACAATGCAATGGAATACAATATATTACAATACAATACAATACAATGAAATAAAATGCAATGAAATCAATACAAAACAATGCAATGCAATACAATGCAGTGCAATGCAATACAATAAAATGCAGTGCAATACAATGCAATGCAATGCGATACAATGCAATATAATACAACACAATGCAATACAATGCAATGGAATACAATATAATGCAATACAATGCAGTGCAATGCAATGCAATACAATGAAATCCAATGCAATACTTTGCAGTGCAATGCAATACAATGAAATGCAATGCAATACAGTATACAACAATACTGTACAATATTAATATTTACAATACTATATTTATCACGTCATCGCCAATAATCTTTATTCTTAAGTTGTGCAAATTGAAATATGAAAATTTCTATTCATTTTTTAAGTAACTAGTTGTACCCACAGGTTACTGCGTTGAACACCAGTGCAAAATACTTCTTTGAATATAATCTTTTTATAAAAATGTTACTCTTTTTGTTTATAGTTCAAACTAAAACTTATTAATAAGCAACCTTCGTTCACTATTAAAAATCCGTGCGCAGCAAGACCGTGAGGTTAGAAATCATATACTTTGTTTCTTGTTTAACCATGGCCGAGTTTTCAATAAATTCAAACCATTGAATATGTGAATCGAAATGATTTCAATTGAGCTTTTATTCCAACGAAAGTTGCTATTTATCACAGAAAAATCGGAAATCTTCCCGCCTTTTAAGCAGGTTTGAAAGTTGGGTTTTCTGTGAAGCACTTTGCGACATTTTTGATTGTTTTTTCAATACTACTTCCAAAATGCATGACTGGTTTTGAATTCTAAAACAAGGTAATTTGTTAAATTTCTTTTACGGTGTGTCAAATTTCATTGAATGCTTCGCTACTTGCTCCTGAAAATTTTCTATTTTTTTAATCTTTCTTCATGTACAGCTTTTTGTGATTTGTATTTAATTCTACTTGAACTTACGCCATTTTAATTATGTACTTATTTAATTTAAAACTTTTGTTTGTTCAAACTCTTGCTTCATGCTCGTTAAATCATGTATCGCGCCTTGCAATGCGGTGAACTCAGATTGCATATTAAAAGGATTAATTACTTTCAGTTCGTGGTTTTTTTTACAATAAACAAACCAATCACATCAGTTCAGTAACTAAACCTTAATTAACTCAAATTTGACTCCATAGAGTACTTTTGTTTTGCACTGGGTATCCTATGGCGTTATAACTACGCCAAAATTAAAATCTTGATATTCAACATTGAATGTTTTAATTATTCGACCTATTAGATCTAAATTCAACGTTCAAGTTTACAATTCTATGTCTAAGATCTAAATTCAACATTCAAGTTTACAATTCTGTGTCTAAGATCTAAATTCAACATTCAAGTTTACAATTCTGTGTCTAAGATCTAAATTCAACATTCAAGTTTACAATCAGTATGTCTAAGATCTAAATTCAACATTCAAGTTTACAATTCTGTGTCTAAGTTCTAAATTCAACGTTCAAGTTTCAATAAATTTCACCATTAAAGATTATGATTCAACGATCAAGTTTACGATACAACTTCCAAGATTAAATTTGATCAACATTTAAGTTTTAAACTTAACATCGAAGGTTGTGAGTAAACATTAAAAGTAAACATTCGGCATTTAAGTTTGCTAAGATGCTGTACACTCATTCCACATTTATATGATAATTCTCGCCCCATGTATGGCAACCCGAATCCCAGAATCCAAAAAATATATGCTCGTGGTATCCGATATCCTAGACTTTGAAATCAAGAATCCGGCCAACGATTGGAATCCAGCTCTATTAATGGCATCCAATGTGTTAAAATACAGAAGCTACAGCCTGTGATCCAGAATTTAGTACCTGGGATCCGGAATCCATAGTATGGAATTACGGAATCAGGAATCCGGCCAAAGGTTGAAATCCTGCTCTTTTGGAATCCATCATCCAGTGTGTGGAATCTGGCATCCAGTGTGTTGGAATCCAGACGTCAGAGCCTGGCATCCGGAATTTAGTACCTGGGATCCGGAGTCCGCAGTATAGAATTCGGAATTCTAGACTACTGAATCAGGAATCCAGCCAACGATTGGAATCGTGCTCTTTTGGAATCCACATTCATTATGTGGAATTCGGCATTCAATTTGTTGGAATCCGCCATCCAGTATGTTGGAATCCTAAAACCACTGCCTGGAATCCTAAATTTAGTACCTGGGATCTAGAATACACAGTATGGAATTCGGAATCCTAGACTATGGAATCAGGAATCCAGCCAAATATTGGAATCCAGCATCTACTGTGTTGAAATCCGGAATCTAGTACCTGCAATCCGGAATCCAAAGTATAGAATGCGCAATTCAAAACAGTCACGGATTACCTTACGTAAGGCGACATTTCGCGTGCGTCATTCTTGTTTTATTTTCGATGCATGTTTAAATTGAACATATAAAATAATTTGGATAGCAAGTGCGTTTTAATTGGTCCACAAGTGTGTTTTCGTAGCACTATGAAGCACGAAAATGATGTGAGCAATATGGTTAGCTGTCTCCAAGTTGTGAGACTGATTTACAGTTTCATGAAAGAGTTTAAACTACACATACGCGCTACATATATCGTCTTTCTCTTTGTTAAAACGGAAAATAATACTTTATTCAAATTTGTAAAAATTCTCGAGCAGGTGAAAACTCTCGACTTCGGATTTTTACTGATCTAATCTCAAAATCTCCCAAACGTTCACCTCGGTGAAGGCACGGAGAACATGTTTTATCTCTCAATTAAATTTATCTTCATGTATCGAAGACTTGACCTTGACTGCGAAAATCACTGTAAAGGAATAACTTGGGCACACAAATAAGCGGCTTCGTGACTTAGTTTTGTTTTAACATCAAGTCTAGAAAGTAAAAGAAGAGGAAAGAAACGGTACAAAGAGTTGTAGACCAAAATTTCAGTTTAGCTAATCAAAAACTTAAATGTTGAATGTTAAACAATAATATTGGCAGGAATTTAATCCCATAGTATTCTGCCCACACTGTCGCTTTGTTTAACAATACAACTTTTTTTACTAAAATCAATTGTCTGGTATGTCACGTGCCAACAAAAACTTTATAAACAAATTGGCCACAAAGCACGGCTAAAGGATCGCGAGAAGGATTAGTTCAGTATATAAATAGTTTCTGTTCATTTGCTGCGTGGCCTTCATCAATTTTAAATTTATGAACCGAATCAAAAAATTTGTTCAACAACAGTGACTACGCAGTTTTGCTTACATTTTTATTAATAAGCAATACGCTGTTAGAAGATGATATGGAGGAAGGTCACCTATAGTCTATATATATCCCATTTTAAAAACTGTTAGCCAAACATTCACGCCAAAATTTTTATTTTTGTTTCTTCTTCACAGACATAACTTCTTGGAACTAAATATCTATTATCGGGAGTTAAACTACAACTTCATAAAACAGGTTCCTGCCTACACAACAGAAAGCCTTTTAGGTTAGTATTTTTGTTACTTCAGGTTAAAGGTAAAGGTTTCTTTAGTTAACGTCAGTAGTTCTTTCAGTTCATAGAACTGTTATCAATGGAAGCCGACGGCGCGCCCATTAACCCCTCCCTCTGTCAGTGCTCCATTTTACAGGTATTCAAAGCTACAGCTACACAGATCAGAGAAAAGTTGGAACAGACGTTGGAGTCACTGAGAATCGAACTGGAGACCTCCAGCATGCACAGAAGGCAGCGCACTTACTAACTGTGCTACACGCCTGCTCCTGAATAAAGTGATCTTGATGTTATATTTAAGATATAGTTCAATTCATCTATTTATAGTAAAACTATATTATTAAAACTATATTATAGTAGATTCCAGATGAGATTCAAAATTTAATTCAAACTTTTAATTCAAAATTCAAAGTAGCTCACTTTAAAACAAGTTTTTGAAAAATTAAAAGATAAAGAAATATTACATACCCACTGTCAAGTCATTTTTTTCCTTAGATGTGATGGCGTGAGATTTTAGGAGGCCAAGGATGCACAAATGTTCTATCCGACTCAATCTTTATTGCAGAAGCCTTTCAAGCTTCATGCAAGAATAACTAACAATTTCAAAATAACAGCATTATGCGTTGGTTTACAGCCAGATTGTGAGAAACAGTTAGGGACCGAGCCAGTCCACCTAATACAGTAGCTTAAGTCAAGCAAACAGAAAGCAGGTGGGATTTCACAACTGAGCCTGACAGTATGGCTCCCAGCTATGTCTTGCCCTCATAAAACAGTTTATTCTGGTTGTAAGGCCAAATGTTTTGAAGTGCACGTAAGAAAAAGAGCTCGGTGAACAAAACAGAACGCGGTCAAAGATTTCTGCATGTTTACTTTGCCAAAGTTTTAAAACAAAGTAGTTCCCTTTTGCAGTATTATGATGAAATAAAAGATTTGATACTGCTGCTTTTGTTTTTCATGAAAGTATTATACTCCATGAACTCACAGATCGACGACAGCAGAAATGGTCATGACGCAAGGCTTAACATAGAGAACATAGTTATTTTTCCTTCGTTTTTGCATAGAAAAAATGTTTCAGAAACAAAACGTTTACAATCACAATTATGTTTGATGTAAATTCTTTGTGCTGATTTGCAACGAACCTTCTTTCACCCGCAGTTGGCTGACCTACAGCCATCTAAATGGAACAAGTTTCGTGCATCAGTATTTGCTTTGTTTGGGCCCGATAGGAATTCTGAGTAATTCAACCATTTTGGCGGCATACAGTTCTGCCATCCTTACTTCACAGATTTTTTCTAAGTGTCCAGCCACCCACACCTACTGACAAATTCCTGTGCTCGCTGGATTTTTTCATCCACAAAACGGCAGAGAAATAATTTCACTATTGGCCCGCCATTTTTCGTTACATGATATTGCGGTTCAATCAGCGTGAATTCATCTCTCTCTTCTACGTTCTTTCAGAAGATTGCCTCGAAACATTTTTTTTTTCTTTTTTCTTTATCTAAGTGGAAAAATAAAAAATTGTTGTTGTTGTTATTATTCTAGTTTATGATGCCAGCCTGGGGGTTCTGCAATTGAAAATGGCTCGAAAACACACTTACAAACACAATACCTGCCGAACACTAGTTTTCGTGACAGTTTGCTGAAATAACATTAAAATTAGGTAACGTAACACAAAAGCTTGAGCCCCGGATGAAATAAAACAGCAGTATCTCGTGTAAAAAATTGCTGTGTTGGATTGAAAAAATCCATTTGCTCTTATACCTTTAAAGCATGTGAAAGTTAATACTGCCATGCTCAGCAGCAAAGGGTTAATGCTTGTGAGATGTGGTTTAAATGATAATCCAAACGGTAGATAAAACATGCGTGTTAATAGTTAACATAAGCCAGATGTCAGAACCGAAGCCTCCTTGCTAGCTATCCATGCAAATGAAGCCCAAAAGGGCAGAAACAACTGTCCATGGCTGCTAACATTCAGATTATCACTTACAGCGGATTTAAGGATAATTACAGCTACCAATCATCACCATCATCACAATCATTATCACCACAATCATCATCATCATCACAATCATTATCACCAGTCATCATCATCACAATCATCATCATCATCACAATTATTATCACAATCATCATCACCATCATCATCATCATCACAATCATTATCACAATCATCATCACAATCATCATCATCATCACAATCATTATCACAATCATCATCACCATCATCATCATCATCATCATCACAATCATTATCATCATCATCATCATCAATCATTATCACCACAGTCATCATCATCACAATCATTATCACAATCACTATCACCATCATCATCATCATCATCACAATCATTATCACCATCATCATCATCATCAATCATTATCACAATCATTATCACCACAGTCATCATCATCATCATCATCATATCACCATTACCACTAGAATCACCATGATCATCATAAGATAAAGTTATAGCTACACAGTATGTTTTAAGCAAACTATTTCGGTTGTTCTCAACAGGTGAGCTTGGCGGACAGCTGGGACTATGTTTGGGAGCAAGTCTTCTTACACTTGTTGAATTTGTCGACATGTTTTTCTACTTTTTATACATCAAGTTTGGACTTGTTAAAAGATGACGTTGGACAAATAGAAAGCCGAGATCTTTTCGTATGCAGTTAAAACAGTGTCATATAGAAATAAATATATACACAGTAAGAGTGAAGTCAATAATCACGCACCATTCATAGCTAAATTTAATTAACATATGAAGAAAAGAATGAACATAGTTTACAATTATATTGTATGAAGGGTTGAATTAGAACTAGTAGCTACTAGAGAGTATAAAATGAAAATTCAAATTTAAACCCTATTTTATTTAAAACGTGTTACGGATGTAACTTCTTCCATTCTTGCAATTACATGGTAAAGTGCAATAAAATTACCGGTTTTTTGAACAGAAAGAAAAAACGCTAGAATGAAACTGAAATAATATATTTAACAGAAATATTTCACAAGATTCACACCTGTGAACTTTGTCTTCTGCTGTCAAACTCCTTTGAAATAACACTGAAAGCGATTGTAAATTCTGAAAAGCAGTTTTCAGAATGTTTGACAGGAATCTTGAACGAGTTGGCTGAAAAGATTGACACATCAGTCTCTACGTGTCGCCTTTTGCTGTCAGAAAGCGAATATGAACAACTATTTAGAATCAAATTTCAGTTTGAAATATTATTTTTCTCATATTTAGTCCAAAAGACCCACATATTTAACTATTCGATTCTGAATAATTATAAACATTTGCTCTGAAACGGAACCTGAACTCCATTTTGACATTGAGATTTTTTGAGATTTCAGAAATGTGCTTTTATACCGATTTCTCAGTCCCTATCCTTAGAAATAAATTTAAAAAAAGGTGCTAGCTCATGGCTAAAGAAAAAGCCATACTTGCGCCCGCGGTCTAACAAGATCGTCACAATATGACGTCATGACGTTAAAATGTTACGTTCCGTTCTTTTTGACAATCTGTAAACATTTTGTCAAGGTGATTTTTATATAAGCAGATATAGCTTTATAAAAATGAAATAATGTTTCTACTTTATAATTTCACTAAAATTTCCAGTGATAAACACAGTGCGAACTTTCGATTTCACGTTGTGACGTCAGGAGCAACTGTTCTGAGCCCGCGATAAAAGTGCAATATGGCGCCCTAGTGAAGGTTTTACAGGCCCCTTTTGTAATAATTTTTTTCAAAAAACAGATCAGCGAATCGTTATAAAATATACATTTTTTGAATTTTAAATATATGCTCTTCAACGTATCAAAAAATAATTTTGGAGTTCAGGTTCCTTTAATATAAAGCGGTTTTCCTGACAGAGCTTTGCTCTTGGGCCGCCAGTTTTTAGTTTTCAAGTTTTGTAAACTCGGTCTCACTACTTCTCGCGGTCAGCTAGTTTAGCTTATGTAGCCAATCGAGTTACAATCGAATTACACTCCGGGAGGATGTAAGAGTTGGTGCAAGTCCATAAGTACGTATCAATTAAGTAACGAAGTATTAGTTTATTTAAGCATCAATTCAAGTAGAACTGTGGCTTTTGTAAGCAAATTGTAATATCCAGAGAAGTACTGTATATCTGATGAGTCAAACCGGCCCGAACCAAGGCTAACTGTATGTACTCTATTGTTAAAAAAACAAAAAAAATCCCAGCAAATTGTAATTATGTAACAGTATGATTTTAAACATAGGAATAAACGCTCGATCAAGGTTTACTGTTTTATTCGAGAAAACAAAAAAAACACGCGTTTCCTGTTGCTGTAGTAAGAGATTGTGTAAACAAAACGTGATCAAGAAATGGTATAGAATGAACCGAATCACAGTGTTTATTCATCTTTATCCCGTAATTCTACCTAGATAACAAGAGAATAATAACATGCATATGGCCAACGATTTCCGGCAGAAAATGCAGTCACTCGAAGCCCGAAAAATAACTTAACCCATTGCTTGGTTATGAACAAGAGAAATTGGCAAAAGAAACAAAAGTTATTTTTATTTATTTCTTCCCATCAGAAAAATTATTTTACATCGAAACCTTAGGAGAAAGGCGGTCTTTTGCTTAAAAGAATCCAGGATCTTTCAGGAAACTTTCCAAAACCACAAAGCTATCAGCTATTAGCCCCAGAAATACTGTTTTTGTGTTTACAAGTACATGTTATTTTACAATTGTATTTATCAAATAGACCTTATACCAAAATGGCGGCTATTCTTTTGTTTACATTCAAATTAGCCTTACTAACCTCGTTCTTGAGTTAAACTTTCAAAAGAATATCTTGCCACAAACGAGGCTAGTAAGGCCAATTTAAATGTAGACAAAATAATTTTGAAATCGCCGCATTTTGGCATAGGGTCTATGCAATTGTAAAATAACATGTACTTATAAACACAAAAACAGTATTTCTGGCTTGATTTCAATTTAACGAACCAATGAAAAATAAACGGAAGAAGGTTGCGGTGACCAAAGTTGTTCTCTGAACTAGCTTATTCCGTCTGTTCCGTCTTCCCTATGCAAAACAAATGCCTCCAAAATGACAAAATACTAAAATGAATTCTAACTGAATTATCAATCGGAACAAAATCAGAAACTAATCATGCAGAACGTTCTAAGAGCTTTTGTGTCTGATTTATTTTGATAAACAAAGTTTCATTATTAATTTTCTGTTTTTCATGTCTCACTGACAAATTTTATTTTGATACACTGCCAAATTTCGCGCCCGTAATATATATTGCTTTTCCTTTGCTTTGCATCTGGTTATTACCATTTTAATAACTCCAATATTATTTTGCGAATTAAGCTTCTGCCTGATATATATAAAATCATTCAGCTGTATTAAATTTGAAATTGAACACTATTATAGCCATCGCATATCACTGAAACTGAGGAGTAAAGTTTGATGAAAAACTTCAGTATCTTTGCAAGGTTATAGTTTGGCAGGATATTTTTTAAATTTCTATGGTGTTTTATAAAGAGAAGTTTGTTTACAAACTAAACTATATCATATTGAAAATCTGCCAATTTGTAGTAATGCCAAACCAACTGAAAATTTGATCACGTAATATTGTTTATGTTTGCCTACTTTTCCGTTTAAACTGAAAAGGCGAAAAAGGTCACGTATCAGTAGAGAAACAGGAACTGTATTTATTTTAAAAATAGCTACCATGGTCCGAATTAGCTTCATTTTCATATAGCAACAGGTTCATGGTGGCAAAATGGAAAATTCAAAGGTGAAGAAGCGAATCGTTCTAGTGGCTGTTGACTCAAGCAAACATAGCTGGCAGGCCTTTTCCTGTAAGTGCGTGCTGTTTTTATAAGAATATAGTTTTTAAAACAAAAACTTGAATATTCTCAAATTTGATAACTTTCGTCTGAAATGTTTTTGAAATGGTCTAATTCTTAAGTCCCGTCTACACGAGCATTTTTTATGTAACAATTTTTATGTGGCAATTTTTATTTGCTCCTGTAGATGAACAAAATTGACCACTGTCACTGATGATTTTTGTATGACAATTATATTTGCTAAAAAACTGGCTTTAATTGCGAATTGTCGGATGTCTTTACATTCTAAAACACCGGTCAAGGCCGGGAGACATTGCCATTCGGAGAAAGTACTCATATTTTTTACTAATAACAAGAAATAAATGTTATATATTATGTAAATAAAATTGTTTAAAGATACACTAAGTCTACTATTTCATATACACGCAATTTTGAATATTTTACTTCCAAAATTCAAACTTAAATTGCTAATATTATAGGCGATATCATACTGACGAAATTATAGCCGAGGAAGGATTATTTTTATGTTTTCTGCAGTGTGCGAAATACAGTCAAACCTTGATTATCCGCACTCATCGGGACCTCGGTAAATAGTCCGGATAATCGAGAGTCTGGATATTCGAAAATGTGAATATTAGTGAGATACAAATATAAATAAAAGATATATGAATATGTGAACAGCAAAAGAAACATTTTAATCACGAAATTTACACAATCTTTATGTATTTACAGTTTTTCAGTTTTGTTCAGATAAGCATCTTTGTTTGCTTCAAAAACTGTCTCGTCGCACTTCCGAACAAGGATAATACGCTGTTTC
>JAOBBB020093471.1:0-13424 GCA_025331005.2 Zoanthus gigantus
ATCGTAAAAGAACGGGTGCAAAGACCAGCATGTTCATGAAGTAGGGTCAATGTATTAATAAAACATTAGAAGAACTCAACCAGCATTTGAAGTATTTTCACACGTCGTTATCCAGGAGACCAAAAATCGCCATCTTGAAGTGATCTTGTCACAAAAGTCAGGAATCTGCATATTTTCGCTCCCAAGTGTTTGCCACCATAAAACAAACCAATTTCGATAATTGTAAATCCGGTATTTAGTAAATCTGGAAAATGGTTGACTTCCATTTAAAAAAATTAAACATAAAAACTGATCAAAAATGTCCCAAACTGCTTCACAAGAAACCTAAACTTCAAACTGTCTAAATAGCAGGAAAATTGCAGGACGTGCACCAAAATGCCCGCCAAATTAAATAACTTGAGTGTATACTCTAATAAATAACAACTTTCACTAGTCTTGCCAATTAGTGACAATAATAATAATAGAGCCGTCACAATGGACGTTGGCGACAAATGATCCACTCGTGTCTATCCTGTGATCTACGAATAACCTCAATGTGCGACATCCCAAGGGATTCGCACATAAAATCCATGAACCTTCTCCTTGGTCTGCCTCGTCCTCTCTTCCCAGGTACCTTCCCTAAATAACCAACCTCTCTAACCCATCTTTCCGCATGACATGCCCGAAAAAACCTATTAGTCTTTCTCGTACTTACAAGAGCTCTGTCAGTCCCCGTTTTCCTTAGCACTTCTTCGTTCGTGACCCTGCCCATCCATTTGATCTTACACATGCGTCTTAAAAACCACATTTCTGTCCAGCTTTCACACCCGTACAAAAGAGTAGACCTTATGTAACATTTTAGGATCCTCAACCTGGTTTCGATACTTAAACTTCCCTTGTTAAGTAGCTTGCCCATCTTCCTAAATGCCGAATTTGCTATTCCGATTCTCTTCTTGATTTCTACTTCACTTCTTCCATCTGAGGACAGCGTGCTGGATAGGTATGTGAGTTCATCAACCTGCTTGATCACTGTATCGTGAATTGTGATGCGGCACGATGGTGGTGTTGCACTCTTTGAGAAAGTCATAATGAAGGTCTTCCTCTCGTTGATGAATAGGCCTCTTGCTTCGCTTTCAGTGACAACCTTGCTCATAAGAGCTTGGAGCTTTTCCTCCGAGTAAGCTATCAACATTGTGTCGTCTGCATACCGTATGTTATTTATATTGACGCTTCCTATTCTGATACTTTCTTCCTCGTAGATGGATCTCATAATCATTTCTGTGTAAATGGAGAACAGATGCAGAGAAAGTACACAGCCTTGCCTCACGCCTCTTTATATTAACCCATCCACTTATGTCGTTACCAATTCAGACGGCAGATTGTTGATTCCAATATAAGCTTTTTACGACTTCAATGTCTTTCCCATCAACGTCTAGCTAGGCTTGACAGTATTTCATAAAGTGGTACATGTTGCATAGTATTAAAGGCTTTAGTATAGTCAATGAAACAAACGTAGACATTGTACTGCATCTCAACAGTGAATGGCCCTCTCAGTGAGCATCCGCACTACAAATATGGCGTTACGAGTGCCTTTGTCCGGAGTAAAACCGTACTGTTCTTTTGCTATCTCACCTGCCGTACGACCCATGAAGATGGATTTGCACATTTCAGCCGGGAATTTCCTTCCATCGTAAATCTCGTTTGCTAGATTTGTCATCTGTTCAATACCAACTTCATCAAGTGCCTCAATAAGTTCGGCATAGATTCCATCTGGTCCAGCTGCTTTCTCTCTTGACATTTTGTTGAGTGCGGATCTCAGCTCCTCTGTGAGGATTGGCAGCCCATCTGTGTTTTTGACGTATGGCTTTTCTCCTCTGCTGTCATCAAATAGCTCATTTACATATTCTTCCCACCTCTCTAGTATCCTCTCCTCCATCAAGATGGTACCGTCTTTTGCTTCAGTACGGCTTGTTGCAGAGTACACCTTCTTGTTGGACATCTGTTTCACCATAGAATCCATCTTACTGCTATTGGTTCGTTGAAGCTTTTCAATCTCTGTGCATTGCTCATTAAAGTATCTTTCTTTTGCCTTCTTGTGTTTCTTATGAATAAGATGGTTGATCTTGTTATATCATCTTGTATCCTGCTTACATAAGCGTCTATCTTCCACGAGGAGAAGTATTTCATCCGTCATCCACTTCTTCTTTTTCTCACCAGTTTGCTTGTGAATTACTTTTTCTGCTGCATCAGTCAGAGTTTGGCATAGGACTTCGAATTTCTCGTCCACACCGTCAGGTAGGGTAATGAGTTTGGATACAGTCTCCTGTTGAAACTTTTCTCTAACGTTTTTTTCTTCCCAAAGTAAACGGATCTTCAAGCGTGGCTTCACTCGTTTCCTAGGGATGGCTTTCTTTAACTTTGCCCTTACAACTAGTACATGGTCACTATTGCAATCAGCACCTAGGTAACATTTGGCATGCACTATGCAATTCCTAAATCTTTGATTCACCGTGATGTAATCAATTTGGTTTCTCGTTTTCCCGTCTGGACTCTTCCGTGTCCAGAGCCGTCTTGGATGGTGCTGAAACCACGTGTTTAGTCCTGATGACCTGGCCATTGCGTTTACACCATTTCACAAGTCTCTTTCCGTTTTCGTTTCTGACACCGAGGCCATGAGGTCCAACTATATCCGCGACTCTACCTTGGCCCACTTTAGAGTTGGCATCACCAAAAACAAATATCATTTCTTGTGAGTTGCACTGACTGATGGCTTCATCAAGCATTTCATAAAACTTGTCAAGCTCTTCTTCTGTTACTAAGGTTGTTGGGGCATAAATCTGTATAAGCATTATATCAAAGCGCCTTGCCTTTAATTTGATTATTAAAAAACGTTCTGAAATAGCCCAGTAACCAGCTAAGGCATTTGAGGCTTCCCTGCCAAGGAGGAATCCTACACCATGTACATGACCCTCTTTTTGTCTGGAGTATACTAAAGTCATTCCGTCTTGCCGAGTTACACCACTATTAGTCCATCTGATCTCACTCAAACCAAGTATATCCAGCTTCAACCTCTTCATTTCCATAATAACATTCTCTAATTTTCCATCCAGGTTCAAAGTTCTGACATTCCATGTTTCTATCTTCCGTTTCTGTCTCATATTGCACCTGGTTACTTGCTGACGGTCTGGGGCATCCCGGTGCATCAATGCCACCATACCGAGCGAGGGAGCAGTATCACTCCCAGTAATGCTATTCCTTTTATCAAAATATCGACTTTGCATCATTTGCTGTCTTGGGAGAAATAGTAAAGCAGTGAGATTCTCTAGCTCTAGAAGTGGCTCACTTCTGGAGTTCTAGACTGACCGAATAGATCAAAACCCCGCTGTTGCCCAGGGGTTCTCAGCTGTATCCCTGATTTGGGAGGGTAAAGGGTTACTATGGCTTGCCCAAGGCCAAACTCTGGAGAATCCGGAGGGATGGGGCGTCTTACTGTCCCATTTCATAGGCTATCTGTCAGACAGAGTCCTGCGCCTTACCCCTACCCTTAAATTATTAGAATGATTAAAAGGAGGAAAAACATGGTTACTGTGCGGCTTTTGGCTGCTATAAAAGGAAAAAAACTTCGCAAGACATAGGCCTGTTTCAAACGGCGAACTTCACATGTGCTGAATCTAATACAAATGAGGTAGAACAATAGATTTTGCTCATTAGCATTAGATTCGGCACATGTGAAGTTCGACGTTTGAAACAGGCCATAGATCGCCCAAAAAATATCAAGATTTCGAAGCACACTGCCATATTTAAGCTCTGAATATCATAACCTACGTCATACCATACCGCTGACAATCTCAGCGATCGCGGTATCAAACCTTTTCTAGAAAGTTATTTTAGTTTCTATACTTAATTTCTCAATGTAATTTGACCTTGATTTTTAAAAAAAAAACTTCCCAGAGTTAATCTACTATACCAATAGATTCAAACAAAATAAGTTAGTTTTAGCTTTCAGTTCTCCTTTATGTACCCAGTTTTAACTTGTTTTTGTCTTGGACAATATGACACATGTGTGACCATGAATAAAGTTTTGTCGAAGGCAATTAATATCGTTGAGTTTTGTTTATTAAAAATGAACAAGAGCATTAAAATAGATCTCCTTTGTTTTGCATGTTCAGGACAGCTTGCTGTCAAGGCTTGGGGAGACTTCAGCTGAGAAAGGAGCTGATGTAGACAAGCGGGTCATTGAAGCTTATCACATGCAGTGTGTGGCCGAGGCACAGGAAGGTAATGTCAATTCCCTTAAAATACTACGTCCTCCCCCACCCCCCACCCCCTTCACAGCATTAGTGCCCTCAAAATAGTTTGTTATCAGAGACCTTTAGATCCGAGTAAGAGGACGAGGATGAGGACAAGGTTTCAAGTGCGCACGCACGAGATTTCATGCAAAAGTCGTCCTATCGACAATGAGTTTGCAGGAAAAAGCGTGCACGTGCTTGAAATCTTGTACTCGTCCTCGTTGTTGTACTCGGATCTTAAGGCCTCTATTCATGTTAGCAAAGTCACATCCTTTGAATATTACTTTCCTCAGATACCATCCCTGGGCTGAAGAAAATAAATACTTCTAATATTATAGTTGCTCTTTCTATTATAATCATGAATCTAGTGAATTCAAGGTTTCCTTTTACAGTTTAAGATACCTGCTGGCTGATTTTGGATCTCCTCGTTGATTTTTATTTTTTCTTCATTAAGTTCAGAATGTAGTTATTGGCGACTTTTTTTTTACCAAATCATTGGTTGTAATTAAATTTTAAGGTCAAAATTATTCCACTCTGATTGTTACTTATTTTTCATTTACTATCATTTGAGAGTTGATTTATTTGTTACTTGGTTGTACCAGGAGGTTACACAATTTTACAAATGTGAATTATATAACTTTATAAAATAATTTGTATGCTTTGTGCATTTTGATTGGTCAACAAGTGTGTTTTAATAACGCTATGAAGCACGAAAATGACATGAGCTATATGATATGGCTTTCTCTCTGTATATATATAAGTTGTAAGAATTTACAGTTTCATGAAAGAAATAATACATACGCACTTCGTTTATTGTCTTTCTTTTTGTCAAGTTGGAAAATAACAATTTTATAAAAGAAATAAAACCTGTTTTTTCTGTGATTTCATAGCCTGGTGAAAACCTCTGCAAAGTTTGTGAGAATTCTCGAGCAGGTGAAAACCGTTGTCTCTTTCTTGGGTTTTTCACTGATCTATTTTTGAGTTCGCCCAAACATTCACCCCAGTTTTCACCAGTCTATGAAGGAATAGAGAATTTTTTTTTATTCTTAAGTGAAGTTGAGTTAAAATTTATAATATGGTACCCATTGAAAAACAGGCAAAAAATTTTTGGACTACATAAAGCAGCCTGCAAAGTGTGGGGCTTAGTTCACTAATAAAGTTTCTGCCAGCTGTTTCTAAAGCAACAAATTACAGTCTTGTCATAGGTCCAGTGTCCATTTTTTAGCTGGTTAGACATAAGCAAAATAATAAGAATAGTAATTAATTTCTAGTTGTACTGTAAAACTATATAGAATTAACGTTGCCTTACCTGTGACGATCATTCATAACGTGACTGTTTACACCATGGTACAAACTCAGTCTCCATTATTGTTGTACACTTCAGAGTGGCATTAATGAACCCACTAAAAATGACCTACTCTTCAAAGTATGGTTATATGGCTTAATTGGTTGGAGCAGAATTACTTACATTGCGTATATCACTGCAGAGACCATTCATAACGTCAGTGTTTACACTGCGGTACAAACTCAGTCTCAAGAATCGTTGCACACCTCAGAGTGGCATGGACCCACTAAAAATGATTTGCTCACCCAAGTATGTTTAGATGGCTTAATGGTTTAAACGGAATTACATACATTGTGTACATCACTGCAGAGACCATTCATAACATCATTGTTTACACTGCAGTACACACTCAGACTCAATAACTGTTTTACACCTCACAGTGACATTGATGGACCCACTAAAATGACCTGCTCTCCCAAGTATGGCTATATGGCTTAATCTGTTGGAGCGGAATCACTTACGTTGCGTACATCACTACAGAGACCATTCATAATGTCACTTTTTACACTGCGGTACAAACTCAGTCTCAATAATCGTTGTACACTTCAGAGTGGCATTGATGGACCACCCAAAAATGACCAGCTCACCCAGCTGTGGCTTCATTGCTCAGTTGGTTAGAGCGCTGCACTGGTATCGCAGGGATCACACGTTCGAATCTCATTGAAGCCTGAAGGTTTTTTTCACAGACTTCTCTGTTGTAATTCCTTAATTGGCTAAATATCTGTGACGGTCAATTATAACGTCATTGATGTTGCCTTTCTATGTTGTTTGAAATCGGAATGCAGAAGCAATTATAGTTTTTATAATAACCAAAATTTTAGTGTACTTAGTGCGATCAGGTAAGATCATATTTAAAATTATATTAACTTATCTTAAATCGGTATTACTTAAAATATAGTTTTATTTTTTAAATCACAAGTTATCAGCAAGGTCTAACCAACAGGCACCTGTACAGTATTGTAAAATGCTACTCGATCCCACAGAAATTAAATCCCAACTTCATGATCAATTACAAGAGATTAGTGGCCGGCAGAAAATATTTAGAGGATATTAGACGGTGGCGCGAACATATGAAGTTTATCTTTGAGTGGAAAAAATATTTCAAGAGTGAGCACAGCGAGCAATTGAAATTTTTTTTCCACGAGAAGATAAACTTCATATGTTCAAGCCAACGTGTAATTTTCTTTTTATTACATAGATGAGTGTTTCGAAAATATATAAAAAAAAAAAAACTAGACGAAAAACGAAGGAAAAACAAAGGAATGACGTCAGCGATATCTTAACTTGTGAGGATATGGAAAATATCTCATTCGTATTCCGGATGTAGTTTGGTATGGAAAATACGAGTTGTCTATTTTTCGGTAAAACACTCATCTATGTAATAAAATACTATATGTCTGATTGTTTATAATTTCTCACCTCAGTTGTTAGAAGGCCACAATAAAGAACTGAATATATCAACTTTCTTAGTATAAGTTGTTTGATGTTTTATATCTTGAACTGTTTTCCTAGTCAGGGTATAGCTGTTTATTATAATGTTTCTTTATATTTAATTTTCAGTTACTGTTGCTAGAGCTGTGGAGCTAAAACATAAATCCTCTTTGATATCTGCTCTTGCAAATGAAACCTCCAAACTTTTTACTTCAGCAGGTACAGTAAGAAATGTTTGACAAAGTTGTTTTAATAGTAACGATAATAAAAATTATAACTTTATTTAAAACTATATAAACAAAATATAGTCTCATTTCATACAATTCATACTCATACATTTCATACAATTCATACTCATTTCATACATTTCATACAATATGGCAAGAAACTGTTCATAACTCGCTTAGTTCTGCATTTAAACAATGGTATCTTGTTCGGATCTCTGAGATTGTAGCTATGATTAATTCGAACAGGTAATAAATCATGCAGTTTACTTTCAGTAGTAAAATTATCTTTATAAAAGGATTTACACATAGAGTCTCTCTATTGCAAAGTTCGAAAGTGTACAGGCGTTTGCTATATTTGGTACATATATGTACGTAATCGATGTGAGAGGACTACTTAAAGTCAGATGATAACTGGACCTCTAGGAGTTCGATAAGCTAGACCATTTCAAGAGGTTTGTTATTGACAGACAAAGGCACAAGATGTTCTTGGTTCTTTATGAAATCTTAAAGACGCATAACACAAGTTTTGGTGTTTGAAATGTTGAGCTTCATGTTCTTATTGATCAATAGTCCACTCATTGATACTGTCACCGAGTTCATGTTGTAGTGTGGCTTCACAAATGGTGCAGTCGTCCACAGATTTATACACTGGAAGCGCAGAGCTCAAATTATATATCATAACCAAGAAAAATAAAGGACCAAGTTTAGTTCCTTGTGGTATGCCAACGTTAATTGGTTTCCAACTAGAAGTATGGCTGCCAAGGTTAACACGTTGGTAGCGATATGTTTCAGAAAATTAGCGCACCATTGTAATACAAATGGGGAACATTAAGCAAGTTTTTAACAACGTTTCTTTACTCCATAGTTTTTGTTATTTTCTGGTGGTTTTTAGCTAAATTACTGTGAAGAATTGTCGTGAAGAATTGATAATTCTTCCAGACGTTCGTATGACATTGTCATTAATGTTATTTTTCTATCTTTATGCCGTTCACTCACTTGTGTTGTTCTGACGAAGGGGCTAATGCCCGAAGCATCATCTTTTTGCTCTCCTTATTAGCAATTATTAAACATTTAAATCTAGAGTTGAAAACAAAACAAAAACCAAATACTTTATTTAACGTCAGTTGCGAAGGATCGGAAGTGGTTGCCCATTCTTCCTAGCCAGAGACTAATGTTTAATCGCTCGACATCTCAGATCTTGGCGTGAAAGTTGAATTTTCAAAAGGAGGAAAACCGGATTGAGATTTGATCGCTCACAGGATCGAAATTTGGTGACAAAAGAAAGTTGCTAAATATTTCACATCTGTTCAAGATTCTTGGAGATATAAATTTCCTTCCCAAGTTGAAAACCTGCATTGGCTTTTTGCTGTCACACAAGAAGCTTTTTAAGGATTAGTTCAAAACTCAAAGATATTCAAGGTCGGTAGATGAGAACCAGCGTCTGCTGGAAGCTAGTTTGTGGTGGATCAGTGTCTTGTCCAGCGGGATTCAAATACTCCTTTCTGTCTAAGTACTGTAACACCATAGAAACTGGAGATGAAAACCAGCTCCATTGGCCACTTGCCTTGTAAAGAATTTAGGTTTAACTTACATCTCACATAACTTTTATTCTATCTATATTGACTAACCTCCATATTGTCAAAGACCAGATATTAATTATAGGTTAACAATGTGTCTTTTAGGCGATTCACTCAAATCAGTTGATCAGACAAAGGCTGGAAAGTGGAAGAAATACCTGGAACTTAAAGCTGCTTTTTATTTGGCTTATGTAAGTTACAACTTGTCTTTCAGGGGCATCAAAGTGCTTATAAATGTGGGAGGGGATTTATTTGTATGCCGCATTGGCACTGGTGAACTTAATCCTGTATCAGTAATCATTCATATTTATTTGTAGAACAGAGGTTAATGGAGATAAGTGCGAGCTCTGGTGCGTGTCTAGGCTTGTACAGCTGTGGACGGATTTTGCTTCAGCTGTAGTTGTAAATTTGCGTGTTTTGCAGACAAAAAACAATAAAACCAAGAACGGATTATCGCTGGGAGCCGCCAAGCTTGCAGTGACTCTAATATTGAGAGAGTCGGGATGCTTGCACGGTACAAACGCCAACTTTCACTTCGACTTGCACTTTTAATTATGGTTTTAGCAATTTCTGAGCCTTCAGTATGATGACCTGTGGTACACAATAATGAGTATTCCATCACGTACGTCACACGTTTCCGTTCTTTGCCTCTAACCACGCTATCGGATAGCTGCTTTCTACTCCATATAGGAGTAGCAGAGAGTTATAGCAGTGACTTTATCATTTGCATAAAATTTTGTAAAACAATAGAATCCTCCAGCCTGCTTTGTGCGGTTGGTTTGTTTATAAAGTGTCTCAATCTGCAATGTTTAATAGTTTACGGAAACTGGTTCTCCTTTAGTTTTAGCTTTTAAGCAATCTTGAGTTCGATTATTTGATTCGTTTAGTGAATTGGTTTGATTGTTTACTATTATTAATGCATTTTATTTAAAAAATTTAAAGCCAAACTGAGAAAAGCAGAGGGAAATCCGTGGAATAATACTCTCTTTCTTTGACAGGAATCTCGAACGACTTGTGTGTGTAGGATGTTAGTTTTGGTCTGAATTGTAGTTCTACTTCTGTGTGGAGAAGCGAGTTCGTTTATTTACTTTGTAGAACCGGAAATTACGTTTAGTTTCAAGCGCCCAACGCGCGCGGAGGTTGGGACTGAGAGTGAGAGAGAGGACTGGAGGGAGTGTGAAGGAATATTGGAGCAATAAAGTTCTGTTAGTTTGTGCAAAGATTGTGAATTGTTATTATTGTTGGGCGGACAATTCCCGACAAACTTAGGATTTTATTGAAAGATCACCCATTGAAATGAAATGAAATATTTATTTGACGAAAACGAATGGTTATAACACCCTCATTACAAAATAAAATATTCGAGCTGGTGAAACATTTATAAAAACAGTTTTTTTGCTGCTTAAAGCAGCTAAAAAAGGCAAGACAGGTGTCTCGAGAGACTGGTGATGAATTGGCTCTGATGGAGTAGACAGAGGTTTCAACCAGACGCAACAAGGATTGTTTGTTCTTGAGTGCTTTGTTGAAAACTGAGAAATGTCTGATAGCGAGTCCCTTTCACTTTAAAGCTCTCTTTGCTTTCTTCTCCGCCCTGACATTTGAACCTCAGAAGCACTGGTTACGTCATATCTGTTAAATTTGACAGTTGGCTTTGCACAAAATGATGACACTTTGAAGCGCCATTTTCGAGATTAAACCAGCACAATAGAACACAGAAACGCTTTCACTCATTTAAAACTGGATATTTGAGAACCTAAACTAACAACTAAGCCAAACATATGCACTTTAAATTGTGAGATCAGGATACAATACTTTATTTACATGCACACTTAGCGCTGGGTGACAACCCAGCTACTGATTTCCAAGAACAAAAAAATCAAAGAATTTAGAAATGCAAATCAAACCAGTTTGCTTAAAAATACGATATGCCTTTAATATTTCTCTGTATGAACACCCACCTCTCTGTCCACAGTATTAGCATACGCCAAAGCAAGAGTTGCGTCACAATTTGGCAAAGCCTGCTGCAGTGTCTTCATCACCTAAAAGTAGCATACAATTTGGTTTGTTAGAAAAAGTATATTAACTCTTTTAACTAGTCCCAGTTGTATTGTTAAATTCTCCCCACTTGAGCCCGTACTTTTCACTGAACAAGTTTGAGAGAAATTCACTTTTAATCTTTATTAGTTTGCTTTGTTTGATCAATTCTTATGTTCTCATTACCAAATATCTTATTTTGTATGTGATATATAAGGAGAAGTTCGGTGTTGATAACTGACTGGGACTGAAAGGGTTAATAAGTGTTAATGTAAAATTATGGCAATGCGGTTGGTGGAGTTGAAAAGATCTCTGCCTTCTGACCACATGGTGTACCAAGTTCGACCCCCAACACTCCCTAGCTAATGCACAGTTGAATATATTTCTGTGACTTTTTTTTCCGCCAATGCTCACTCAAATGTCCATCGTATCAAGGTTTGTAAGTAGAAGACCACATTTCACAAATCTTAAAGGAGAACTGAATGCAAAAACTAACCTATTTTTGTTTGAATCTACTGGTATTAAGAAAACTCTCTAGAGAAGGTTTGATACCGTGGCCGCTAATTATAATGAGATTGTCAGCAGTATGGTATGACGTTGTAGGTTATGACATTCAGAGCTTAAATATGGCAGTTTGCTTCGAAATCTTGATATTTTTTGGGCAATCTATGTCTTGTTAAGTTGTTTTTCTTTTATAGCAGCCAAAAGCCACACAGTAACCATGTTTTTCCCTCATTTTAATCATTCTAGTATCGTAACCTACGTCATAAACAACCGCTGACATCACATATTGAGCTGCCGATCAAATCTTGTCAATTTGTTACAAAACATTTTTTTTTGAACTGCTCGTCTAACAGCTTAAAAAAACTTCATATAGTTGTTCTACTATGCCTAAATGTCCAAACAGTGAAGAGTCGATTTTAGGGTTCAGTTCTCCTTTAACTGATTCTCTGTATATAACAATGATTATCTTCCTGCTCTCTCTCATATTTTGACAATTAGCTGAATCTTCAAATTTATCATAAATTATGGTAAGTCTAAAATAACTGTAAGTACATGCAATGTCTTTTACCTCATCATAAGTGTGTACTTCATCGTTAAAGAGCATTGTGATAAACATATCTTCAAAGCAGCTGCAAAACAAAACAATTAATCATCATTTGTTGCATTGTCTAATTATTCATCAGATTATATGAATTTTTTGAATTAACTGATTACAAATAATTAGGAAAGTACAGCAGATTTATTAATTAAACAAGATTTTATGCACTGATGGCAGAAAACTCAAAGTAAACTAATATATTATAGGACTAACCAAACCATTTGCTTTTTAACAAAAAAGAACTTTTTAAAAGTTTCCAATGAAGAGTTGTCGGAAATGGGGAGCAAACAAGCATCAACTGTCAAAATCAGGAAGCAAAAGCGGAAGAGGATCAGCCATATTTCAGGAAAGACAACAAAAACACTACAAAATTGTCAATGAGATGGAACCCACCAGGAACTGGTCATAAGAAGACAAAGTGAAAGTGGCCCAGGGGTCCTCCCACTCCATTTACAGACTAGAGAAGGTTAAGGGGAAGGGGAAGGGGAAGGGGAAGGGGAAGGAGGAGAAGGAGAAGGAGAAGGAGAACGGGAAGGGGAAGGCTGTCCAATAACAACTATAAAAAGTTGTGTTTTACATTGTGTACGGTTATTTGGATGATGTAAATTGTAGAGGTATCAATTACTCCTACCACTGACCACTAACTTAACTTGACATGTTCAAACCTTCCCCCCCCCCCGAAAAAAATTAATTAGAAAGGTTCATATGCCTGTGTCTCCCCTTGGCCTTGGCAGTTTAATACGTCATTTCAAGAATCTTTAAACAAGAAAAAATTGACAAACAAAATTAAAAGATAAGATTAAACCAAACATGTATTCTATAAAGTTATCAGCAGCACATCTGGATCGATCAGTTCAAAATCTAGTAGCTCATCGACCTAGTAGCTGAGTCTTTTTATTAGCCTAACAGAAATATTTTACTAGTCCGGGGGTCGTCGAGCGAGTGAACTTTATAATGAATCAAACTTATCGAGAATACTGTAGCACTGAATCTTTCACCTATTACAGCAAAGCATTTAATTGAAAAATATAAAACTCATTACCTGAATTGCGGCAACCCATCCTTGCACATCCTGGTATGTCAGGGCCTGTAACATTCTTTCACTGCTTGGTGAAATCAACTGGATGGAAATTTTTCAAATATAAAAAACATCTTGTTTTTACTCAACGAAAATCTTAAAATTTGGTTTGTGCTTGAGAGTTGCTACTAAGTTGTTAGCGTGAACAGTAAAATTTGAAGTTAAAGAGTTGAACCTGATTACGAAGTCACAACATTTATACGATATTTAATTTGTTTGTGGCATCATCATCATCATCATCATCATCATCATCATCATCATCATATACGGTTTTACTTCCGTTTTACATGCTGGCATGCGTTGGACAGTTTTCAGAAAATTGACTTCCAAGCTAACCTATCTCTAGCCAGATCTTTGCTAAC
>JAOBBB020093567.1:0-13423 GCA_025331005.2 Zoanthus gigantus
TGAAATGTCGCCACCAGAACTAATAATAAACAATAATAAAAATAATAATAATGATATTATGCAAATTTATAAACCACAGCTTCTCCGCGATCCAGCGGCGCTTTACAATAATGATGATTAGTTAATAGTAATAATAATGATAATAATAATTAAAAACGAATAAAAATTAAAATGCCTGTTCGGGAGCTCAAGAGGAAGGGCATTTCAAAGCATAGGCGCTGTTATGGAAAATGCCCTTTGTCCATAAGTTTTAAGCTTGAAGCGAGGTTGAACTAGCAAGGACTTGTTTGTACTACAAAGAGCTCGTGTAGGATGGTAGAGAATCAAGATTTCGGACTAACACTTAGGTTCAATTATTTATTGATTGACCTAAAAGTTAAGAGTAATATTTTGAAGTTCATTCGTTCTATTACAGGCAGCCAATGGAGGTCTTTAGGTACTGAAGTAATGTGAGAGCAGTCGAGCAGCTGCATTCTGAACGCATTGAAGTCTCTGGATTTGGACTTGCCTTAGTCCTGTAAGAAAAGTGTTACAGTGGTCAAGTTTCGAGGTTACAAATGCATGAATTAGAATTTCACAGTGACGGGATAAGATAAATTTAGTGACTTTTGCAATGTTACGGAGATGGTAGAAAACAGATTTGCAAATGTTGTTGATCTGTTTATCCATGTACATGACATTATCAAACCAAACGCCAATATTCTTTGCAGAGCTTGAGGCAGGTATTTCATCGGAACCGATATCGATGGAGTTAAGTGGAGGTTGCGGCCGATGACGGGCATGTAGCGCGAGAAGCTCGGTCTTGTCACAATTCAACATTAGTTTGTTGGTTAACATCCATTGGTTCACATCACGAATTCACATCTGAATTCGACACTTAGAAATCAAGGGTTCACCACTAGCTGACGGTCTAAATGACAAGTAAATTTGTCTGTTGTCAGAATAAAAGTGGAAGTCCACGCCGTGGTTTCTGATGACATCTGCTACAGGTGAGGTGTACATGGAGTATAGGATCGGGTTTAACATGCACTGAGCCTTGTGGGACGCCACAGGTGTGTTTGCAGTTGGACGATTTTTCATCGCCTATCTTAACAAATTGTGTTCGATTGGATAAATACAATTTTATAGGGCCTTGCTAGATATTCGGAAGCGATTTCTAAATATATTTAGTAGGATTTAATAATCGACCGTGTCAAAGGCCGCTGATAGGTCCAGCAACACTAGCATAACGCATTCATTATCATCAATGGCTTGAAGGAAAGCGTTTGTATACGCGTCAGAGCTGTTTCTTTGCTATGTGCCTTTTTATACGCCCACTGGAAGGTTTCGTGAAGATCAGCGTCGTCAAGATGGCAATTCAGTCGTGAAGCTACAACCTTCTCAGTTACCTTTGAGACGAAACTTAAATTCGAGATTGGTCCAGAGTTTTTTATATTTCATGATCAAGAAATTCCTTCTTAAATGTTGGTTCCACAACGGCTTCTTTGAAGTTATTAGGCACAGTAGCGTTGTCAAAGGACAGGTTAACAATGTCAGCAATAACAGGTACTAAATCAGTAAAGCAGTGTTTCAACAAAGGGCCAGGGATCGGATCTACAATGGAGAACTTCGAGGACATACTTTTCACAGGTGACGAGATCTAAATTAACAGATGTTGGGGAGAAGTCACAAAGCTCAGGACGTTTGCTATTGATTTTAACATCTGGAGATGAGATGAGACCGTGATTGCTTGAAGTCTGTTACGTATGAGTTGTGTACTTTTTCACTGGAATAGTCAACAAACTTGTTTGCTGGTTCACAGTCGTTGCTATGGGATGGTAGTTTCTTGTCTGCTTAATTTGAGATTTAACATTCTTCCGATGGATGAGAATAGTACTATTTGATTCTTGGTGTTTTCATCAATAATATTAGCATAGAATCGCATCTTTATGTCATATATCAGCTTATTTACTCGAACGCACTGATCAACATGTATTTCTCTATAGACGACAAGTTTGTCTTTACGCCATTTTACGCTCAAGTTTTCTTCTTTTCACGGCTTTTCAAGTTAATATCTTGTGAGTACCAAGGTGCTGCAGGCCTGATAGTTACAATGCGTGATTTGACTGGAGCGTGTTAATTTAGTAGAGACTGACAGCAGTGTTTTGTTGTAGCAATGAACAAGTGCTGACACACCTGTGAATTCATGATTCATCACAGCTGAATTCTTAATATCTCGTGTAAAGAGTCCCTTATCAACCGAGTGTAGTTTTCGATATGTGACTTTTCTCCTTTCAAAGCTTGGCGTAACGAGAAGGGATGTATGAAAATGTTATGCACGATGATCTGATATTACAGGGTCTGACATTCTAACATTTTCCACTGGTTCCTCATCCGCCCTGGTGATCACAAGATCGAGGGTATGGCCGTTCTTATGGGTGGGATCGTGCACATGCTGTTTAAAATTGAACACGGCAAGCAGCTCTTGGAGCAGCAGCTCGTTCATTTACGTCATTCAGATAGAAATTAAAGTCGCCAACTATGATCAGTGGTTTTGTTGTTGATATTACTTTTTCAAAGAAGGTACTGAATTCATCCAGAAATATGGAAACATTCAGGCAGTTCTTTTTAGACGGCGGAGGTCTGTAGACAACTACCACCCGTAGGCCTGTCGATAAATAGGTGGTTGAGCAGTCAGTGAAATCAATGAGTCACACGAGAAATCTAAGGACAGTCTCTTTAATTTAAATCGGTTCCATTAGAGTAAAGCAACTCTACCGCCTCGTGATCCGGGGCGAGGTAGGAGAATATATCCAGTGGGACAGATATTGTTCTTAGTTACTTGATTAGAGATATCTCTCTGCAGCAAGGCCTTAGTTATAGCAAAAATGTCAAAGTTATTATCAACAACGTAGTGGCTTCATAATAATCGATTTGTTCCTTACTGATCTAGCATTCAAAAGACAAAAAGCAACTGGCTTTTTAGAGTCTGAAGCAAGGGAATTTGTTACGTTTATGATTTCTTGTACACCCATAGTTGGGATCAAAATCTAAGCGTGATCTGAGTGTGACACGAACTGAAATAGGATTGGTCTGATATTATATATATAGAATCAATATCTAGTTTATATTCGACAGCATTATTGTTCAGTGTTTGTGTGTTTGTGAGACAAAGGCTTTGAATTTGGTTAGTTTCAGATAAAGACACAACATTTGAATTGCATTTCTTGTCAACAATGGATTTGGATTGAGCGGTGATAGGACACTGTTACTCTCAAACTTGAGAGTTGTTCTCTTTCAGTTTTCGCTTCTTTCCTCCTCTGAACTTGAAAATTCCACATGATTTCAACTTTAGCCAGGTAAACGGCGCAATTAAGTCGCGTGTGCTACAGGAACGAAGGTTCAGTAGAAAATTTAGCAAATAAGTCGTTTGGGAACTTTCTGTTAACATTTAAATTGTTGATTGAAATTCCCGCGAAGTTTTAAAGGTCTGTCTTCAGTATTTTGTTTGGTAGGTCCAGGATTCTTAGCAATATCCATAAATATTGTTATCTCCAGTGGTGGATCATGACCAGGAATAACCAGGGAAATCAATCCACGAGTAGTCCATTTCACAATCGTTGTGCGTGAGTTATGGAAACCAGAGGCAGTCAATTTCAGTGACTTGTTCTTCCGATATAAGAGTAAAGCCTGTCCAGAATTATGCCAGAATTTTTCCACAGTTCTTGTAGATATAATGTTCAATGCACTTAATGATCTTGGATTACAATAAGGAAAAGATAAATTGGAATATAAAGCTAAAATAAATAGAATTGTCATCAGAGACAAAAATATCTTGGCTGCCTGTCAGCGAGAAAGCGAGACGGGAGTTTTTGCAATAAAAATGCATTATCTGACTTTTGGGCGGCTTGTTGTTTCAGTACTTTGCTCGCGAGAAAATAATGCAATTGTTGCTGGAATATATGAATTAAAATCAATTGTTTGTGGTGTGTATTATCTAATATATATTATCATATTATGTTATTATATATCATCTATATATCATCTAACTGTTTTAGTATATGCTAACAATTATCCCCATCAGTGTCGGTGTCTTACTCGTCACATCCACTTCCGGGGATTATAGGCGGAAGTGAAAATGACACATTCAAATACAGTCGACCCAGTTCCTAGCTTTACACAAGGTCGGTAGTTTCCTGAATATTTTGCATAGCTTAAGGCCTGTTGGAACGCAGGATACATTAGGCTTGTTCACAGGTAATTTATCGTCAATATTATTTACGTTAAGTAAAGATTAGACTGTTTTAAATATGTTAAACATAGTTACTTCGTATGTGCATCACTGCATGAATTGTTCTGGGTCTAATTTGGACGTTCATTCATTTTTTTCTTTAAAATAAAGAACATGCAGATATTAAATTTTTGTCTTGAGTCTGTGGCTCCTAATGGCATTAAGAAAAGACTGTCGTTTTATTATTTAGGTTCAATAACAATCTTTCACCCAGTTGTTTCCTTGGTTCCACAATTATTTACTCCCTGGCTCCATATATCTCAGACTCGTAACAGAAACGATTCATTTTCTCTAGATACCTATCACTTTTTATGAAGAACAGCTTAGCTTAAAACAATACTTGAGACGTCCTTTCCTTACAAATACAACTATACTGCGTGATGTTAATATAAAAATCTTGAGCTGTCTAAATTATGTGTTTATATATTATCAACACGCTGTTGCACTTCAATAGTTTTTGAAAATTTAATTCAACGAACAATTTATTTAATTTTGTTAGTAATAATAGTAATGTCTTATCTTGTGACATAATGCAGTGTGCACACACATATTTAATCCGTTGTATAAAATCAGTTGATGACATTTTGAGTACTGCTGCAAGTGTTGGTTTGACCTGAGCGAAGTAGAAATTTAATTCGAAGTCATGTTTTGTTCTGTTGACATTGTTTTTGCAAATAATTTATCTACATTAGCATAGATATTTTTGTTGAAAACATAGATGAAAAAGGTTTGAGTTTAAAATTTCTTAAAAGAGCTATCAAAAGATCAAAGAATTCAAACTTTGGGTATAAAATTGCATGCTGTTCCACTTATGATATCGTTATTATTAATAAACTGCATGGATACTAGTGGTAAAATCGTTTTATGAACCATCAACTCTCTTAGCAGAAAGATTTTATTTAAAATATTAAGCTTGATTAGAAACATTTAATAGAAATGTTGTTTTGTTACTAAATGATAAGGTGGGATATCATATGTATACAGTGACAGTTGCTATTAGTAGTATTGGGATATAAGAATGAAACAAAAAGTAGGTATACATTATGGTGCTCAATCTTAAACTAATTTAGATTTGATTTAGTATTTGTTTTACAAAACAGAGTTAAATCAGTAGGAATGAGCTACTTAACAAAAATGAATTTAGACAAAGAATGCAACAAGAGTCATAAAAAGATTCTGGGAAAAAGTTATATCTATCTGGTAACTTTAAAAAGATGACATGATACTGAAATATTTAATGAAACAGCTTTTCAGTCAAGAATGAAAAAGCAGTGTGGATCAAGCAAAAAGCAAGAGCCGGAAATGCAAACGGGAATCTTAAAACATTTTGCATAGCATCGGAGTACTTAGGAAGCAGTTGTCACGCTAATCACGGCTTATAATGTCCGATCAATTTCTTTGGGAGTAAAATAAACAAACTTTAGTCTTGGACTACACTGTATCTATATTCACTTGCAGAATTCGTCCTTGGATGCAGGAGGATGCACCCGCATCCAAGGATTCGTCCGCCCGTGGGCAAATGCACCAGTGTTTCTCGACAGTACTGTATCTGTGTTTGGGATGTGCCTTAAATGATAATCTCCAGTATAGACAGTATATGTGTGCCGGTAGCTAAATTAAAGCCGCTGAAATGCATCAAGCTACATAACTTGAATCCATTAAAATTACTTCAAGTTAGCACACATGAGAGATCTTAACTTGTTATTATTGTCTAAGACGTGTTTCACAGGCATTTCACTTTTAAAGCTGTAGGAACACTGTGTTTGCCAGCTAAGCTGACTATATGTACAGTAGGCTCAAAAAGGCCAAAATAGCTGTCTGTGGCTGATAACATTCAGGCTTATTATTATTTATGACTGATTCAAGGCAGTAATGCCCACTAACAAGAAGGCCTTATAGTGCCCATTTCAGTGGCTTCAAGTTAATTACTGGTACAGTACACATATACAGTATCATTTACTTTGGAGGCAGCATGGCTCAGTGGTCAGGGTGCTGGATTTGCATGCGGATGTTCCGGGTTCAAATCTCAATCTGACCACTTTCTGGATTGGTCTTGGGTGATCCCAGAGTAATATCCACCTCGCTTTGTAAATAGCTGACTGTTTTGCCTCCTAACAGTTGGGATTTTTAATTGTGCCATGTGTGTGTCAAACTCGGAGAAATTAGCTTCACAGCTACTCCAAAATCCGAGTATAAATAAAGTTTTTTCTTTCCTTCTTTTCTACTTATTATATCTTCTGTGGGAACCTGAGCCTTTTTGCTTACTATCCATGTTGAAACACCCAGCTGCCAGTTAGGCCTGTTATCAACTTGGCTTTAATGCCCATCTCATTGGCTTCAATTCAGATACAGTACTTTAAGCTATAGCACACATGTACAATTTTTACCTAGTTGAAAGGTAACAGACACCTTTAATATATCCCAAGATATATTTTTAATTGTTGCATGTCAGTATGTCTGATAAATTGTATAACCATACAGTATTAGTTGAAAAGAAAATACCATAATAGGTCACATAGGCAAAGTGGCTGCGGTAATATAACAAGGTTTTTTTTAGCAAACAGTAGGTCATTTTGCTGGGACAAAAATCGTGAACAGAAGAAACAGGAGGAAACAATGAAGGGGAAGGAAGACCTGATTTCACAATATGTACATATACAGCTGCTATTCAAACCAAATAATAACCAACATACTAGATGTTTTCCAAATAGTGTCTAAGAACAATCAGGCCTTTAATTAATTTTGGACTATATTCTTGTACTTTTAAACTGCATTTACCAGTTTGAAGGAATTCCCAAAGTTATTACTTCATTACTACAACATTGCAATCATTTGTTACCTTTTGTAGTTCAAGGCTGCAAATAATTTTTGGCCATAAGCAGGTCATTTGTCAGGCCAGGTCCAGTTTTGAAGGACAAAAAGCCAGTCTGGCCAGACAAAAAAAATAAGTACGAAGAAGAGAGAGTGATCTATATTGGACCTCAGATGACATGAAAATTAAAAAACTTTGCAAATAATTATAATGTTTAGTTTGTTTTTAAAGGAGAAACTTCAGACTTCATCAGGGATTTACAATTGATGTTTTCTAAAAGTTAGGGTTAATTTATACCCATTGAAACATGAGCAACTGTTTGTGATCTAATTAAGTTCAAATCTTGTGACGTGGGATACAAATTTATTTAAACGTTTATCCACCCCAAAATGTTTCTAATGTAATAATTACATTTTTTTTAACTATCCCACATTACAGAATTGAAAGATCACAGTTTGCTCATGTCACGTTGCTGATGAAGTCTGAAGTTTCAGACAAAATGTGTAGGAAAATAAATTACTGAACAGAAGGTGTTTTAGCCTTCGGTCCTGCTCACTGGTTCAGTCTCTTATTTTCAAAAAATTGTTATGGTATCTGAAATGTATGGTCACAGTGGCTGACCAGGAAATGCTTTTTCTGGTCAAAACCTCAAGTTTACCAGACATTTGTCCAGTGACTGGCTGTATTTGCAGTCTTGTGGTTAATATACTGTAGTGAAAAACTAATTTTGTATATTGATACTTCTCTGCGATGTCATGTAAAATGTTTCCAAAGGGTCTAGATATTATTAAACTCACAATAAATCTCTTTTAATGCTATACAGGTTTTGGCAAGTCTCTTGCCATTATCATGCAGTAGTAAATACAGCGTGAATTGGAAATGAATTATAAGTGTAAGAAAATGTTAGTTGCACGGAGTTATGGAGTTTTTACAAAATTAATTTTAATTTTAATTGCAGAAAATAACAAGATGCCTGAAGTAACCAATACAGAGGTGATGATGAAGTCAACTCTTCGGTCTTTATTTGATCTAAGGAAATCAGACAAGGAGCCAGATCCTTTAAATTCTATCTGTGTACATCTTAATGGCAGAAAGTACACAGTTCTCAATCCTGATCCTCTTACAAGTTTAAATGAGTGGATAAGAAGTCAGCCTGGACATAAAGGTATGGGGGGGAAAGTTTTGTTATATGATTCTACTTTAAAGTAAATGTATATAATATTGGTTACATGTATCCCAGGGTTTGCAAACAGAACTTTGTAACAAATTAGCTATTTATCGTTTTCATATGAATATCATCATGCATTAATGTTATCATTTAAGGTACCAAGGTCATGTGTCGTGAAGGTGGATGTGGTTGCTGTGTTGTTGCCATAACCAAGAGTATTCAGAGCCAATCTGGAAAAGAAGATATCACATTATCAGTCAATTCTGTGAGTTATACTTGTTTTTGTTTCTGTCCCATAGGAGGTCAAGTGCAGATGTGATACTTCATTTGAACAAAATAATTAAATTGAGCAGTCAGCTATATATTTATTGCTCTTTATCTGTATTTGTTAACATGACTGCTATAGCATTTACATATCCCTCAAAACTGACCTTTGATGAAATGAGTTGCTATAGGTGCCATTTTGACTTGTAAATACTCACGGAGATTACATTACACAGTATATATATTTAAGTATACAGTGTGCCCTTCTAGTTACTGTGACAATATACGTGACTTCGAGTTGATGTTTTGTTATGTTGAACTGTTGATTTTAACTAATCATTGTATTGTACGCTTGGCCTGATACGCCTTGCACTTGCTAGTTGTCTGAGTTCAGAGTTCGACCTCAGAGCTGTCCTATCATGTACAAATATTTGTTGTTTACTTAATAAAACTGAAGTACTACTTCTGCAAGCGGCCTACATAGTGGCAGCGGTGGGATTGGACACAAGCCCAGAGTGAAGATCGATATCAAAGTGACAACCTTTGAAAATAGCCACAGGTTTTTCATTTCCGCCATAAGTGAGTACCTTAAGAGATACACAACACAAATGCTCCAGATAAATGGAAACGATTCTACCTTGCTTTTATCAACGCTGCTTTGGTCAAAGAGCTAAATAAAATAGAGGAAGCCGTCCAAGTTTCGACGCTTTTAACAGTGATAGGAGAAAAAGCCTGTGAAGTATACTCTACTTTCAGTGATTGGGCCGAAGCCATGGATGAAAATAAAATTGAGCCTGTTCTGTATTGATTTAGTGAATACTGTCAGCCTCAAAAAAACATCCCATTCGAGCAGTATCGTTTTAACCGTATTCAGGGATCCGGAGAAACTTGTGAACAATACAAGACAGCTCTTAGGAAGTGTAGCTGCTGAATGTGATTTTCAAACAATTACACCAGATGAAATCTTGCGAGACAGATTAGAATTTGGAATCAGTGACTCCAAGATTAGAGAGAGGTTATTATGCCTAGCAAAACTTTGCCTTGCCAGAACGGACAAATATGTCTTGCTGCTGAAAGCACAATGCCCCAAATGAAAGTATTGGGGGGTACAGCCGAGCCACATATAAACAGAGTCAAGCAAGAACACAGTCCGAGGAGAGCAAAGAAAATTTTTCGTTGCACACAAAAAGAACAACAAGGTCAAGGGTGACACAGAGACTGTGATGCATGTGGTTATCAATATCCAGAAAATGCGGAATCCTGCCCAGCGAACGGAAAGGAGTGTTATAGATGCAGAAAGCAAAATAATTTTATTTCACATTGCAGGTCAAAAGAAGTGAAAACAGTAAGTTTAGATGACGAGAAGTCTGCAGTATCAGACAGAAGTATCAGTGGTAAAGCTAGATGACACTGAACTGGTTACCTCGAAGCTAGAATCTGGCAGCTACGTCGTTTCCAGCCAGATACCAGTGCTCAGTGATATGTTCTTCCATTACACATCTACAAGAAAGCAACAAAAGATGAACAGCTTGTCTATGTCGATCGGAAACAGACATCTATGGGGGAGCAAAAGTCAAAGTCCTCGGTTAAGTTAGATTTCCCGTCTGGCGACATTAATTCTAATGTGCTCTTGAATTTTGTTAAGTCGTCAACAAGGCAATCTGACCGATCTTGGCATCAAAGCTTGTCTGGTCATGAATATTATCCAATACAAGGACAATAATTTGCTCAGCAAGTCAGAAATAACGAATGCTCTAGTATTTGCTGTAGAGGAGCCACGAGTACCACTGACAAAAAGGATATTGTGACAAAGTTTCCAAATGTTTTTGGAGAAGGGGCTGGACAGTTCAGTGGCGAATACAGGATCAAAGTGGATGAGTCAGTCCCACCAGTTCAGCATGCTCCTCACAGAGTTGCCATTGCTTTTAGGCCTAAATTGAAAGAAGCTCTGGATGACTTAGAAGCACCAGGAATTAAAGCAGCAGTGGCCACACACACTCAGTGGATAAGTTTCCTTGTAGCCGTCCCTAAGAAGACCAGAAAGCTACATATATGTCTTGATCCTAAAGACCTGGACCGCAAAATACAAAGAGAACATTACCAACTGCCTGCAGTCGAGGATGTTTCAGCACGCCTGCATGGGGCCAAAGTTTTCACTCTGATGGATATAAAGAGCGGGTTTTGGCACATGTAGCTAGCTGAGGAGTTTACTTATTTGACGATGTTCCAGACACTCTTTGGTTGCTATCGTTGGAGGCACATGCCATTTTGAATCTCCTCAGCCCCTGAGGTTTTCCAGCGGAAGGTCGCTGAAGGGTACATTGGCATTGAGGTGGTTGCCCAAGACTTCATCGCAGTTAAATGTGGAGACATCTTTGAAGAAGCAGTGAGAGATCATGACAAGAACCTACTAGCCTTCCTCTAAAGGTGCAAGGATTACAATGTGAGAGTGAATGCAGAGAAGCTGAAGCTCAGACAAGCGGAGGTGCTCTTTTTTGGTCACATGGCTACTGATAAGGGACTCAAAGTAGATACTTCAAAAGTCCGGGCTATAGCTGAGATTCCAGCCCCAACAGATAAATAAGGTGTGCAATGGCAGTTTTGGTTTACACAGCACCTAGCCAAGTTTCTTCCCCATTTATCTGACATCACTAAGCCGTTAATGGACTTAATGCAGAAAAATGTACTATGGTCCTGGATTGAGGTACAACAAACTGCATCTGACATACTCAAGAACGCAGTTAGTACAGGATTCCCAGCCAATAGGGAAATTAGGGAAAATTATTTTACTTTTTTCCAGTCAGGGAAAAGTCAGGCAAAGAGCCAATACAACAGTATGAGTTTGTCCTTGGGCTTAGGTCACCACTGATCTGGATCTGGACATAAGAACATTGCTGATCATAAGCGATTACTCCTAGCATCTCATTGTCACAATCTCTAGGACAATTATCAAAGAATTGAAAGCTGTGTTTGCCAGGTTTGGTGTACCTGATACACTCGTCATGGACTATGGCCCGCAGTTCTCATCAGCCGAGTTTGCATTCTTTGTGAAAACATGGATGTTCGGCCACATCACCTTGTCACCAGCCTATCCTTAGTCCAATGGAAAAGCAGAGAATGCGGTCCAGACAATAAAGAATCTTTTCAGAAAATGCGTTGTTCCAGACCTCATTAGATTGGCGATGGTGGACAAGCCCTCAGCTGGAATGGGAACCAGCCCTGTGCAGAGGTTCATGAGTTGGAGGTGAAAAATGCTTTTAGCTGTCGCAGGATTGCTACTACTGTCCATCTACCTGACAGAGGAAAATACACGGAAATTAATTGGCACCAAGCAGCGTCACAAGCATCATTGCAATCGCCAAGTAAAACCCCTTGGACCAGTTGACGTAGGAGATACCATATACATGCAGCTACCTGGGAGAAAACTTGGAGTCGTAGAACGTGCACAGCCAAAGCAGGCTCCCGAAGCTACCAGATCCAAGTAGGCAATGGAATCTATTGGTGAATTCGCAAACAACTTCTGAAGACAGAGGATCAAGCACAGGTTCCCGAAGCTGATCAGGAAGCAAAGCTAGGACTTCAACCACCTGTCTGCAAGGCAAAAAGCCGAACTGTAGCGCCGACTCCTATTGTGCCACCTACATCACAGGTGACTGCCAGCAGGCGGAGGTCACAGCAACAACATCAGCCACCTGTATGGCTAAAGGACCTTGTCAACCCATAATATAGTCTCGTGTACTGCGATACTAGGACAGTGTGTTCGTCTCATGGTTATGGAAAAAGGGGGATATGTGACAAGATGTGACCATTTGATTATGAAGTCTTTTTTAGAATTCTTTAAATCCCAAATATGTGTAGAAAAGGTGGTAGCTATGGCGTATTTGATGTTGTTAAATGACAGTTTCTAATTTCTGTGTCTTGATCTGAAGTTGTGTTTAGCAGTCATTGCGATGTAGTGCATTGGTGGTTTGTCCTTAGTTGTAACTGTGTCTTTATATACAATACTTGGCGTTAGTCAAGCACCATCTAGTGGGCGATTTGTTTTTATTCTGCAGTTGCATCCTTAGTTTGTGGCTGGCTTTTGCGGTTCTGGATATTTGCGTTTTATAATAGTTACCATGTTGTCCATGCAGCTGAAGCTTACTTTACAGGTGTTTTTTTTCAAAATCGTGTGGAGTGTATGGCCTTTGGGAAAGTGTTTGCTGATGACAAGCTTAACGGACAGTTTCACATAATATAATTAACAATTATTCCATGAGCACACATCGGATATGAGATGGTAGATAGCCAATGATGTGCTACTTGCCTTGTTGGCTATAACCATTCTCATATCCAACAAGCGCGAATGGAATAATTGTTTTATTAAATTGAATGAGCTTTCTAAAACCTTGGAAGCTTGAGAATTACACCCAGATTTTCATTCAGTTCCATTTCAGGTTTACAAAACGACTGACACAGTTTACAACAAAGAGAAAATCAAATATAATGTGCGCCTCTTGCAACTGCAGTTGAATGAGAATTTGAATGCTAAGCAAGCGACTTTGCCTACATAGTTTACAACCATCTCAGTTTCAAAAAAGTCTGTCAAATGAAGAAGGTGCAATATCCTTGGACAAAAATTTTAGAAAGTGTTAAAAGTTTACGTTATTTAGTTTCGAGAAATGCAACCTCAGTTGAATGGAAAATTGAATAAGCAAGTGGCTTTTGCAGAACAAAGCTTAAAACCATCTTAATCTTAAAGAAAATGTGGTAAATATTAAGTAAATACAACAACTGACCTTGGAAAAAATATTTAAAAGTATTAAAAGTTCAAGTTAGAAACGAGAAGTGTAAAATTAAAAGCGCCTTTTATTATCCATGACAGTCAGCAATCGAATACTTTAATTAATGCAGATGAGCAGTTGATTCC
>JAOBBB020093662.1:0-13423 GCA_025331005.2 Zoanthus gigantus
TAAAAATGTAAATTCTACACCGTAAAAACGAGCGAATACTTACTGACGTTTCGGACGTTAGTCCTTCGTTGGAGTAAAGGGCGATTATTTAATAAAAGGGCAATTATTTAATAATTGCAAAGCAACTAAAGCTTCGACAAAACTTGTTTGAAATTTACCTTAAGAGTACAAACCAAATGAATAAAGCAAAACAATGAACTTCACGTCTCAAATGACAAATTTTCACTTGGCTTAGAAAATCAAACGGCCAGCTCATTAAAATTTTGCAAAACTCTTCGAAACTCAACGTGCAAACAAAATGGCGAGTAATGCGTTTCTTGCGATTAGCCTTCTGGGAAGGAAGAGATCAAATTCGCGCCATCAGGCTCGGATACTAAGCCACATCGTTTTGATAGATAATCTATGAAGCCATACGGAATTAACCACTAACCTTCAGCTGCGATTCTTTATCGTTCAGAAGGTTCTTAAGAAGGAATGCTTCATCCTGAGCTCTACCAAGCTGTAGAACGAACACCCTAACACTTCATTATGATTATTGTGAGTTACATGTTACAAAATAATAAGACAGCCCCTTTTTGTATAAAACTTAGTCAAATGAACATTCCAAACCTGATCAACACGTTTCTTTAAATCGTCCATCAAGCCTGACAGTTCCTCTTCAAGCTCTTGTGCTCTTTGCCCTTCTCGCTGTTTGTTCCTTGCAGCCTAAAAAATAAAGGACTGGTTCTGAATAGTTTTTAAAGTGTATATATCAGTTGTGGGGTTTTTGTATGTATAAAATGTCCTTACCCTTCTCAAACTCATTAACAACTCATCAAGTTAAAACAAAAGAAATCATAGCCGTGACCATGGATTGGAAATGTGATCTTAATTAGCATTTATTTTTACGATTTTATTTCTTCGTTTACTCATTAGTTTAAGTTTCGATTGAGATATATCAAACAAGCGAGAAAGTGTTTCGTCACATTGTAAGCCAGCATTGTAATTATATATATTTCAGGAAGCCCACATCACTTATAAGCCTATTGGTTTCTTTGTGGGCTTCCTTGCCTATTTTTAATTAAAATATTTAAAAAATTGTGTCTATACATAATGTATCAAAAGGCAAAATAAATAACTGAAACTGAAACACCACGAATTTCGTCAAAAATACTCCGCTGCGCGTCGTATTTCCAACTCTCTTCTCAGTGTTTGGAAATGTGATGAAACATGTGATGATATATTACTTCTCATGGTGACGGCAAAAAAAAAAACAATTCAATTAAGATTTTTCATGGTGTAATTTGCAATTAAAGTTTTGAAAAATCACTTCCCGATTCACTTTGACCAAGCGATGGGAGGCTGGTAACTACCATGTTATTTTCTGGTCCGTGACGTCAACAGCAGAATTTAGTAGTAAGAGGCCGGTCCTGTTTTTATATATCTGTGAAATATGGTAGCGTGTTGTGTTGTAGCTACGTAAATCTCGATCTTGGCAGCAAAGAAAGCACAAACCTTAACTTTCGAGCGTTAGCAAAACGGATTTATGTCTTGAGTGTAGAATCGATATCAGTCTGTCGGCAAAAATTGAATTCTGACCGAAGAACAGGCTGCTTTATTTGAGCAATGAACTGCATTTCACAGACGTGATGTTATTGACATGCAATTATTGTCACTAAATAATTGAAAAATAAATTCCTCCTTGGATCAGGAAAGACCTCAACACAGAATCATAAGCCAGATTTCGTTAACAAAAGGTTTAGATTCTCTGATAGAAAACTGAACAGATAGGACTATTCGCGGACACTGTTGCGACTGAGGGAAGAACACAAAAGTGTTTTTCTCAGAACAAGGCCAAAACTCAAACCTAGGAGTTTAGCTTGGTAATAACAGATCTTACGAAGTGAATAAATAAGTAAACATAAATAATAAAATAAGTAAATAAAGTAAACAAAATGCAAAACGTATCACCTCTATGGCGGCATTTTCCTGCACGTCCTTCAATTTCTCTTTCATTCTTTTCAACGCATCTCCCAGGCTTTGCAATTTTCCATCACGTTTTGCTTGCTGCCTTTGTAGCTAGAAAGTAAAATCAACTTTTTGTTTAAGAATGAGCAATCAAAATAACTACAGTGTAAGTAAATGTAAACACCGTATTTTCTAATAAGTCTAAAACTTTATATAAATATATTATAAGCAAGATCAAAGGGGAGTGTCTCGGACAGAAAACTGGTTCAAAGTGCGTGAATTTCACACGAGCTTCGGCTAACTTTGGTTTGTGCCATCTTCAATGTGTTAATTTTTGTCAATTTAGTGCGGTTAGCTCAAGTTTTGGCGAGTAATTACGATGACAGTATTTTTCTAACAGTATGTTATTCATGTCTTGTTTTTTTTCATCAATAATTGACAGAACTATACATGACTTGAGTGCTAGAACAAGTTCCCACGAATTCACTCAACCCCACCTGTCCATTGTTTTAATATGACCCTAACCATGCCAGTTCCTAAAACGCACTTTTAATCTCTGATTACTTCTAGTAGTGTAAACCTAGTTACAATTAAACGATCATATGTGCATTTTATTGTATGCATTGAAGCATCTACTCCTGATCAACCTGAATCTCGGAGTCTTCTTTGAGGTTTTTTAGTTGCCCCTTCACTCGTCCAAGCTCGTCCTCCAAATCTCTTATTTTGCCTTCTAAGCGTCTCTTCTCTCGTCCAAGTCTCGCATCCTGAAACAGAAATCAATGACCAGGTAACAACAAAACTGTGAACAGGAAGAAATAACTGCTCAACAAAACACAAATTAACAAAATAAAGAAAAAGCATAAAACTTACAGCATCTCGAGCTCTGTCTTCTGCTTCTTGTAAAGCGTTTAGTAATCCAGCAATTTGATGTTCAAGTTCTCCTTGCTCAGAAACTGCGGCATCCTTCTCTGCTGTTAACTACAAGTAAAACACAAAATTGGTTTAGAACAAAATATCAACAACAGCATTTCAGTGGGAACAAAAATTGCACTTAGTGAGCACTTGCAGAGCACTTGTAGGTTTGCAGTTGCAAACAAATTGCACTTGCAGAGCACTTGTAGGTGCTCTGCTAGCAGGCAGTTCCTTCCTAGTAGTTTTCGTTCCATGGCCTGCCTCTTTATTGATTTGTACGAGCCACCACTGCTTATTCCATCCAGCGCTCAGATTCTTGGTCTCCAAGGAGGCCTCCTTCCCTTCAATCTCATCTCATCACTAAAGGAAGAAGATAGCCATGACGCAATGTATCTCACAGCCAGCTCTTTGTCTCAGACAAGCACACATAAACACAGAAGTTACTGAGAGCCTACGGTTTAAAGCTCTTATACGAGAAGACGCGAAAGTCCAACCATTTGCAGATAAAAGAAGAAAAGCAGCACCTTCTCCACACGATCAATTATTTCAAGACCCCGAGTGTTGGTTCGGCAACTTACCAACTAGGCTAACCAAAAGCTCTAAAGCCTTTAATAAGCTCAAAACACAAACCTTTCAAAACACAAGAAACCCTCGGTAATGAATGTACTTTAAGATCATATAATTTGTGAAGGTTTTACCGTTTAGCGTACAACAATCTCGCACAAGCGACTACTTACCCTGTCAACCTCTCCAATGGCTTTACTTAGTTTCTGCTGTAGCGGTCGAATAGCATCTTCCAGATTGCTGATTTTCTCAAGCAGAGGAGCACGGGCATTGGCAAGCTTGAGACACAATAAAACCCCAATGACGTCACAAAGATGAAACAATACATATAAATAGGTAACCCTCTAAGTACGTACAACTGAAGCGAACTCAATGTAATGTGTCTTGAGACTGAGAGAGACAACACAGCGGCCTAGCACTGGTTAAAGTTAAACATGGAAACCTTTTCAAAAAAAGCTGTTCACTTTTGGTATTGCTTTATCAGTAAATAAAATGTTGAGTTTAAAGAGAATTAAGTTATCTTCTACTTAAAACAATATAGATAATGGCTTCAGTACGCAAAAGCTTTTAAGTACTCCAAACACATAAAATATATTTTGACAAAAACTTTACGCATATCTTTGCAGTTTTTTAAGAGAACGATATAGAGTAACCTAGAAAGTCCAGCCTCTATGTCTTTACCAGTCAAGTGATGTACTCTAACATTGCAGATTCAAAGATCACAAAATTAAAGCCGATAGCGATCCCTATCATTGTTCATATAATGCTTTCTAAATCTAAATTTTAAAAGATTAAAAACTGAACATAATAAATACACCAAGAGTATGTACTGTTGACGAATATAAAATAAATGTTTACCTCCTTTTCTAATCCAGCTCGTGTTTTTCGAAATTTATCCTTCATCTGTTCCAACCGTGCTTCATGCTCCATCATAGTCATTGCATGCGCTGACCGCTCTTTGTCAAGCTACAGTTTCAAACGTGTCAGGCAGTGAAAGGTTAATAGGCGTAGCACCGTAATATTCATTTTTTTGTAAAGTTGAGAAGATAAAAAATATTAGCAATTTATTTTATTTAATTATTTTTTTATATATTTTTTAGTAGCCATCCATGCTTCTATCCCTTGAAAAATAAATAACTATTTCTTAATTTACATGAGGGGACCATTCTGTATAAGCCTTGCGGTTTCATATGGTCCACCTCGCCATTAGTATTGTGACACGTGTTATTTTAAACTTTGTTGTTTTGATGGCAAATAAAATGAATGAATGAATGAAATTAAAGCTTGGTATTAGAGCGATCTAAATGGCTATTACATGTTTGATCTCCCTTTTTTCTTTCTAAAAATAATACTTAAATTTGAGGAGCAAAGAAGAAATTATGTGTGATGTTTAGGGCTAATATATACTGTAAATTTCTAAATATTACACTTCAATCTTCAAAGTTCATGTAGTAGTGTAAAGTTATAATACGCACTTTATGCTGTATACACAATTAATAGAAATGGGGACATACAGTATGCTTAGGAATTTATTTGCTTCCATTATTGAGATAGAAAAGTATTGGGGGCGTTTTAGAGAATTGACTCCATTATAACTTTGGGAAACTAATAAATGGTGGTGGCAGCTACTGTATGTAGTATTAACTATTTTTATGCATGTACATAATAACTATTATACCCATTCATAGATGTAATGTACCAGTATTTACAGTAGTGAACTGCAGAATATTTTTTCACCAAGAAACATCTTTATTTGTTAATCACTGTATAAAATAATAAATTATAAACAAAACAACAGGGTTTTGGCATGCATGTCCTGGTATTTGAAACTAAATAAAATTATCAAAAAATGACTCCTAGCTGCCACTACAGGCATAAGGATTGACAACTGTAGCTATAATCGCATTTACATGGGCACAACTTGAACTTTTGAGCTAAAAGTGAAAAAACACAAGTATTATTTTTAATTACTGTGCCATTAGCAGTTAATTAAGGCTGTTTATTTTGAAGTACCTATTTTATTCACTACATTCTAATGTTTCTGAAGAAATCAAAAAAACTTGTCTTTCAATTGGAATAGACACAAGTTTTGAATCACTTTTTATTTTAGCACAAGCAAATCTTGAATATATCCGCTGAACTGGAATAATTGAAGATGTGCCACCATCTTGGAACTGGCATTTCCAAACATCAGTAGGTTTTCCAGAAAACTCCCTAAGCTCTAGTGCTGCTGGTTTGTACCATCGCACACATGCAAAATAATGTGTGATATTTTTCAGCAACTTTAATTGAGTGACTGAGATAAAAGAAAACACTTCCAGCTGATAAGGAAAATGTTTCGGTGTTAATCTCTCCATTTCCTCTAGGCCAAGAGGCAAGAATATAGCTAGAACGGCAACGTCTTGGCTCAAGACGAGACCCATAGCAAATTGACCCAATCAAAATTGATCCAAATTGGTGTATGATTTCACTTAGGTTACGCACTGATAAATTTGTTCTGGGATACATAATTCTGTAGATTCCAAGCAAAAGCTGCATGTCATCTGCATCAAAATGTCGCACTTTGTATGATGAATACGTGGAAATACCTGATTGATTGTCCCATTTAAGATCCTTATCTAGTGGAGCAAGACATGGTATTTCATTCAAAGTTTGATTCGCTGAACAAGCTTTCATGGTTGGTAAATCAACTGTTGATTGTGTGCAAATATCAAGAAATTCATCCTGAAACTGTTCAGGTAAGTTGTCTTTGCTGATGAATCTCGAAATTGTAAATCGGCGCATAATCTGAAGTTCTACTGATCTCTTATTTGTAGGAATGCTACCTAATATGCCGTTGAACCTTTCAAAAGCAAAACACCAGAAAGCTGCTATTGGCCCATGATCTAAGATTACTTCCCTTATGTGGCAATGTAAGTGCATATTAGGTGTTATTGCTGTCTTTCCATATAGATTTTGAACTTCCTTGCAAAACTTTAAGAGCAGTCCATCAGCAATGCGTAAATCAACAGTAGATAAAACAGGTTTGCAGATATATATTTACAACCTAAAACAAATGACTGCCAGCATACATAATGTTCATTTGGAAGAACTCCCTTTAAACAATAGAGAAAATAGATAAAAGTCCAGTTTTTCCATTGTTCTGCAGTGTAGGAGCCAACATTACTTAAAATATTAATTGGAAGTCTTCCAATATCTGCTGGTACTTCAATAGTTTCTATTCGTTTTTCAATTTCTTTAAGTTGTGCAGTTGAGAAGACATTTTCTTTCCACAAATTATACATATATTTGGCAGTTCCTAGAAACAGATTGTGCATTGGATCAATTGTACTATCTTATTTTGTCAAAGTATGGAAGCTCCAAGAGTACACTGTCACGTGCAATACCTGCTTTTTTTCCAATCGAGAAGGCACAATTCCCAAGATTATAACATTGGTTGATTGTTGAGATCTCTTGTTAGCATCTCAGGTAAAATGCCATTCCAAACCTCTTCATTGTCTGATGAACATGAACTGGAATCACTTTCATTATGTGTAATAGTGTAGCCTGCAGATTGCGTAGTAAAATATCTCTTCCAATTTCTGATTCCTGCACAAAAGGTATTTAAATACAGATAAAAAATGTGAAAGATCTTTGATTTATACACAATATCTAACCAAAAAAAAGACATATCCTCAATCACGTACAAACAAACCAAAAGAGTTTAAATTGAGTGTGTTAAAACTGTGCCTTGTTCGTCAGTTTATTTTAATTACCTCAGAAGAAGCATCCAGGTACTACGAAATTTTTTGTCATATTCTGAACAAATTACATATATGAATTATCTGAATTTTGTTGTGAACAGAAATGTTTTAATAGAATGTTAGTTAACAAAATCAAAACAGAACTCAATCACAACACATAAATATCATGGCCTACAGAGGGGGAGGGGCTGTGGGTGCCTCAGTACCCTAACTTTTTTACTTGAAAAACATTAAAACAGACTGTGGTATGACACAAAACCTGATGTTTTCAACTTTTTTTTGTTTTAAGTGTACATATGGAAGGACTCAATATACCATGTTAAGAAATTTTATTGATTTAAGTAACATAAATATAAAAATTTTCCAGATGGAGCTTGCCCCTCCCTTAGAAATAGCTTCTGTTTTTTTTGTGCGAGTTTCAGATCTCCCCCCCCCCCCATCTCCTTTTACTTTTGTGGCTGCTTCGCGGGCCCCAGTTATTCATGAAGTAGTGTATACATTCCTGCTTTAAGAAACTTTTATTATCTACATATTTCTTGGAGTGTTTTGATTTTTATATCTTTAAGTCATTTTGGTTATGATTTTTTGTAAAAAACATAAAACGTGGTATTAAGTGTGCGTGGAACTTGTACCCCTTCAAAATTTTCCCAGCCCACCACCTTCCAAATATATAAGGGTGCTGTTTTATAGGTTGCAGCCATAGCACTGGTCTGAGAACAAATGATAAGTAACGATAGTAATTTTTTTATTATCTCCAAATCAAAAGCGCTGTTGCTCTGCTCACATTCAAGATCCGAGTGTTGATGTTCTGATGCTTGCTTTGAACATTCTGAATTATAGAAAAAAATAATACAAAGAAATTTATTTACACTTACAAATATTTTGTTTCTCAGTTGACTATTTACTAAAAATCACCGTCAAGTTAAGGTCTTCCTGGAGGCTAGTTTGTGTTTTTTCAATTATATTTTATTTTTGCTTGTGAAATACAGCAGATTTTGCGAAATATTATGCACTAAATTTCAAGAAATCCAAATATACACCAAATATTTGAAGAACAGAAATCCTACAGGTAATCTTGTTGAAATTATGTTGTTAAATAATTAATAAAAGAATAAAAAATAAGATGCACGAACTCATATTTCTATATATTTATTAAAATAATGAATCCAAAGTTTGCACAATAGGTCTACTGCAGACTGTCAGTAGTTTAAAGAGGATATCGAAGTGAAGCTAACGTGACATAAACTCTGCACGAAGCTGCTGCATAGTTTTTTTTTTATTTTCAAAGGATGTCAAAAAAGGTGTTAAACTACAACCAATGCTTAATTACATCGCGGCGGTGTGAAAGGGAAAAATGGTGTCAACTATCACAATTTCCGCGAAAGCGGTTCATAACTACGACTTTTTGATCAAAGTTAACTTCGGGACAAAATAAAAAAGATTCCTGGTTTCTTATCAGAACAGTTTGTAATAGTTTATGCGGCAATTTATTCATTTATCTATTTGATATTTTTTGGCAGTGAAGGAAGCATGGCAAACGTAACAAGCCATTTTGGTTCAGCTCGCGGAGGAGATTGACAATTCACATATCTTTCCTTACTTTTTTCTGTATTAAAACAAAAAATAGAAAACTGTTAACCCTGGCGCTGATGAAAACCGTAAATAATTTTTTTTGTTTGACCTAACTGAACCCGAGCCTCTGATCCACCACGGGTACTGAAGCTAAAAGAATCTAACATTACCTGACACTGTGGAAACTATTTTTATATAGAATTTTTGCCTGTAATTAATTGTTTAGAATATTCGAGAACGTAAATCTTGGATGTTGGATGTAGTTTAACAAATGGTTTGATCCTTTTGAGTTTTGATAGCAGTTCCTAGCAGGATCCAGTAAATTTTGCTGAGGCTCATTGTTCTTAACTTTTTGGCTGCTTCAGCCTCAAGTTGTTTTTATTTTAGTATCACATAAATACGTGTATCATTTGGGACAATAGCAGATATACTAAAAATGAAACGGTGTTTCTGTGTTTTTACTATGCACATTGCGAACGTAAATTACGAGATTCAGTAAAGTTTCAACTAGACAAATTTTTACTTTTTTCAGCCTCAGCCTTCTTGAATTGTCCTTAATTTTCGGCCATTCTGTTCCTCATTGTTCTTATAAAGAAAAAGCGTTTAGTTAACTAGAGCCGTGCATAACATTTCTTACCTTTTGTTGCTAAGTTCTGCTCAGATGCAGTATTATCCAATTCCAAGCTTTCATCAGATGAAGATGATGAATCTTTGTAGTAGTTTGTTGCCACGCGGTAAAATGGACGGGTTTTAAGATCTCGTTTTCTCTGATGTCTTTCATACGTCGATCTGGAGACAAGGCTGTCGCAGTGATTACAGTACACGTAACAATCATTACCTTTGGATCGTGGCATCAGTGCCTTTCAGTCGGAATCGATTTATATCATGCATTTTACAGTAACACTTACAATCCTCGAGCCATAAAATAATTGCTATAAATGAAACACGTGCAAGTATCGTTGGGGGCGTGTCGAAAACGAACTGTTGACACCCAACCAAAATAAATATTACAAAACCTCCCGCTAGCAACACATGCAAAGATATAAAAACAGTAGTAAACTAGTATTAATGTATTTTAATTCATCACAGTTATATAAAATATAGCTGAATCGCAGAAACGCACGTTCAAACTACAGAGTTAGCACATTTACAGAAAGTTAAATGAATATCGGTTTAAAACTATTGCGTATGTAGATGCCCATCCTGTTCACTGCCGAAATAATAATAATAATAACAGTATTCTCCGAATTCGAAGTAACAAAGCTACGTAAAGTGAAGTTTATCTTTAAGTGGACGATAAGTATACTTTTAAATTATCATTAAAGCTGGTAATTGTTTAAGCGCCTTTCAATTTAACCTAAAACGTAATTAAAGATATAACCCTTAAAGTTCATTTAAACTTTACCTAAATACAACTTAAATCTCTATCAATCTTTAAGGATATTTAAGGAAAGCCTTAAAGTTACTGGTATACATTTAAGCGCTTTAATAATCTTTAATAGCCAACTAAATCTGTTATTTCGTCCTGTGTAAATTTCTCTTCATAACTCAGTTCATCAACTTCCTCGTCGGTCAGGTCCTTGCCTTGAATTCTAGATAATATTTGAAATATTTCTGGCCATCTCAGATCAGCACATGATAGCGTCATAAACCATGTTGGAATTCCTAGCTTTTTGACCATTGCAATTACTTCATACATAAATTTTTGCCAATATGGTGCTGTGCCAGGAATTTGTCTCAGAAATAAGTATGCCTGATCTTGACATATGAGATTTGTTAATCTCTCTGGGTTGTTCCTTAATTGAGAAGCAGTAACTAATTGGCCATGAACTTTTTTAAGAGCAATATTAATGCTATCAGATACTTTCTTTTGTTTTATGATAAATTGTGCAAAAAAAAAACCAGATATTCAGGATTCGTTGCAAATCGTCCACTATAATTTAGTAGCCTTGCATTAAAGTATTTGACACGAGAAATGTTGACTTGCCTTTCTGCTAAGTATCTATTTCTACCTTTAGGAAACAGTATAGGGAATGCAAGTTCTTCACATTGTTTATCAAGCATGAAAGAAAGAGGATGTTTATTTTCTCCAGGTGCTCTACTATAAATTTATTTTCCAGTTGAATATCATTTCTAGTAGTAACAGGATAGGTAGGTTTGACAGACTGCAAACACGTTTCGTTTACTGCAACTCTGTACTCATGAACTTCAAACTTTATTTACTCATTTTATCTGCGATGGACTATAAATGAATAGTCATTCTGTGAGAACATGTTATTGTTATTGTTATCATCATCATTATTATTATTATCATTATTATTACTGTTGTTGTTGTTTCCTGTGTTATTTTTAGTGAAAACAAAAATATGCAAAACCGAAATTTAAATCATTTTAAACTTTATTTTAGCTAATAACAGTGGTAATCATAGACACATTGATTTGATTATTTATTGCCATATATATATATATTTAGGGTATTTTTTCGCAGAGCAACATTTGATGAACAAAACAAAATAGTAATTGTAACAATGTTCCCTAGTATATATAAGCATATAAAAAAAGTATTATATTTTCTCAAAGCGTTTTTTATATTACACTCAAAAAATGGCTTTTTTTGACGTCGGTGGCATCTTCACAGTTTTTCCCCACAGCTTCTGACATAATCTAGCTGCAATGAAACCGAGCCAGCAGGGCTGTTAAAGTAGGCCTTAAACTCCTCTCTGGTAGTTTTTGCATTTCTGTTGTAATTATTTGTGCCAGCTCTTGCTAAGGGTCGCAAGGCTGATCTTTCCGCATCTTCTCAGGGACGGCAGAGAAGGGGGGGGCTGGGGGGCACTTTTTGAGTAAATGATATTTCTATTTTGTCTAAGTTAGAATACGAAAAAAAAATAAAATAACAATTTTCAGCCCGAGACGAGATTCTAACACGATGAATTGTATAGCGCATGTCACATTACCAGTCATCCTATTTCGTTATAACTAATAGCGACTAGTCGACGGAAATAACTAATAACTAATAGTTTGCCAGATCTGGTTCTTTCTCTCATATTTAGCCATTTGAATACTTTTGAAAGGCATTACGACTTCACCACGGTTAAAACTGGGTTAAAGTTTGATGGCATACACCTCAGACCGCAAGAACTGCGGGCGCTAAACGAGGGCGATTTTGATTGGCTCTTTTCTTTTTGACTGTGCTATCTCTCGATCTCTCCAGGCAGCGCGCGTCGCATCGTTTGTTTCACTCCAAACCAGAACAAGAAGTCAAAATGGAAGTTGGTAATTTTGCCGAAGCAGTAGATGAATACGGTATTTGGCATAAATGCCATATAGAGGAAGTTACGAACGAACAGTTTATTGCATCTTTTCCCGGTTGGGAAGGATACGATCGTTGGATCGATATGGCGGAAATACGAAGAGAAACTGAGATTTCCCGAAAAAGAAAGAAACCAGTTGACCTCGAGGTTAGTATTCTTTAGTTTTTGTTGAGATCACGTCGTCTTTGTCGCTGTCTTATTAAATGTAGCAGAAAAACTAAATCAGATAATGTTTTACGTTTCAGAATCCAAGACCAACGAAATATATGAGGGGAGACATACTCTACCTTGAGAATGAAGAATTAGAAGTTATCACAGTCGACCCAATAAGAGGCCAATTTAAAGTTAAAAGACTTAACAGTGAAGAAAGTGGGCCGTTTGTATGCGATGCTGCCATACTGACGACGAAGGAGATGACGAAACCCCCACAGAAACCAGAGAAACCCCGCCGATCAAAACAAACCAAACCTCCTAAAGTTTCTACTGCCCAACTACCACCTGCTGCAACTACAAATTCTGAAACCTGTCCTGATGAAACCTGCCCTGATGATCTCGATTTTCTTACTTACGTGCTGCCCTCTGGAACTGTTTTAAGAATTGGAACTTTGACAACGATTGTAAATTTAGAGAGTCCTGTTGCTATTCGTCGTATTTTTAAGCGTCCATCTGGTAGTGTTTTTATTTCTGCGTTTTTGTGTACTTGTAACGATGTAGAAGTTCTTTCAGTTTTACGTGATTTTGAAGTTTGTGCAAGTTCAGTTAGATGTTGTTGATTTGTCTAAGTTTAGCTTAACACGTGTATCTAGTGTTTTAAGTTCCATTTTAAGTGTAGCGCATAAACGTGTAATTTCGTGTCAGGAAAAAAACCTTGGACTTGTTGAGTACGTTCGAGGCCTAAGATGCCATTCGTTAGGGGCTCAAATGCGCCAATCTGTCATCTGCAGCATTTCCGTAAATGCTTCTCGTACGGCTCAGCCAGCGACGCATTTGATCCCTTCCACGATTCGGTGATCTTTGGTCTTGCTCCTACCAACAAGTTTAAGGTTTCTTTCAACCTATCGGAAGGGTTTGATATTTTAGACAATATTATGGGGAAAGGGTTGGATGTAAAACCATTAAAGTCTAATGTTATAGATTGTCATTTTAATTTTGTTACAAAACTTACAGTTTACCTAGATAGAAAATTTCTGCTCAAATTTTCATTTTCTTATGCAGAAGCTCCTTTTGTTTTAAATGACTTAGAAAATTACAGAGAGAAATGCAAATCTCTTGGTAAACAAGAGGCTCGTTAAGGCTTTACTCGTGGTACGCGTGGGACCGGGGACAAATCCCAAATATGGCAGTCACTGGACCAAATCGCTAATCGCGACA
>JAOBBB020093761.1:0-13421 GCA_025331005.2 Zoanthus gigantus
CTCTTACCAACTGAGCTATGAAGCCACAGCTGTTGGGAGCAGGTCAATTTTAGTGGATCCATCAATGCCACTCAAAGTTGTACAACGATTATTGTGATTGAGTTTGTACTATTGTTATTAGTAATGACGTTATGAACGATACTTAAGATAGCAGTGTAATACTCTTACCAACTGAACTATGAAGCCACAGCTGTTGGGAGCAGGTCAATTTTAGTGGATCCATCAATGCCACTCAAAGGTGTACAACCATTATTTTGTGATTGAGTTTGTACTATTGTTATTTTACGGATCAAATCTGGAGGTGGAGCTTTACCCCACTCATCAGGGCTGACCTTCATTTCATGCTCATACAAGATTTTTATATGTTACACAGGAATGCAATTAATTAGAAGTAGTTACTTCAGGTTAATTGAAAATAGTTATTCATAACCAAAACAAGTAGTTACAGTTGAACGTCGATAATTCGAAGTCTCAAGGGAAACGAAAAATACTTCGAATTAGTACGGTTACTTACTAAGTATTCTCTCGTTTTTACGGTGTAGAATTTACATTTTTATTACTAAATAGTTTTTAACAAGACAATATTTATGTAAAACATTATGTTTAAAGAGATAAACGCACTTTGAACTCTCAAAAAACAATTCCAGACTGTATTGGTGGATAAAAGCATTGTTCATTTGTGATCTGACATCGTCTGTTGTTTTTCATTCAGCTTGGCAATTAAACTTCGAGTTATCGGGATAAAATCCAGTCTAAGAGGACAGAAATTACTTCGAGGACTTCAAATTATCCGAGAAAAAATGACTCAAATAAGTGTGGCAAAACCAAGGGGAATATGTTTTACTTCGAATTAGTAGGGACTTCGAATTATCAGAGTTCGAATTATCGGGGTTCAACTGTACTTTCATGTTACTTAAAGATCTTGAACGTTAAAACTTATTGCCAACGTGGCTATAGTACCTCTTATCGTGGCTTCAAGTTAGCTACTAGCACACTTGTGCTATCTGTAGGCGAGTATTTGCTTACCTCTTCCCCTTCATTAGCGTATGTGCGCCAGTTTCTAATTAATAAGGTTACAAAAACTAAAGAACTGTATATTGAGAGTGTTTTGTAAATAAACGTCTTCTGAAAATATGAAAGCGATAAGCTAAGGATTGTTCCTGTGATCTAATGGAGATTTTACAGAGAATGTATGGCTAATTAATGTTTTGCCCCCAGCTGTTTTGAGTATTTTGGAACAGCGATATCTTTTTAGAAACTGCTTGCATACAATAAAAAATTTAATCTGTTTGTTAGCTGGACAAGCTTTCTCAAGTTTTGGACTAAAACCGTTTTCATCTTTGTTCGTTCGCTATCTGAAGTTATATGTTAGTGAAGCAGATTGTAAGCAATGACGTCAGCGAAGATTTGCCAAAACTTGACGTTAATCTTTATAGCCACATCCCACATGCATTGCAACTTTACTACATCATATGTAATTGCTACAAATTGATTGATGCCCAGTGAACTTTCTTAGTTTGTTGTTCCTGTGTTTTGTATCATTCCCATTACATATTTTTTTGTATATAGCGAGTACGATTGCCGACCGTTACTACTATTACAGTACCAGAGGGAGTGAAGTGGGATGCCATCATGAAACATATGATGGACACGTAAGTGACAAGGATTGTTATTTTAATTGTTATTTTATTCTTAAAAGAATTGAACAAATTGCATGTCATACAGGTACATGTATGTGATTTCTTTAATTTTTGTTCATGAAAGCTTAGCTCTTGAGATTAACCTTTTTAGGAGTGCCTTAAAAGTTAATTTTCCATCTCACCAATATAGAGAAGCTTTTTAAAAAACCTTCTCTAATTCTGTAACTAGCTTAATTAACTGAGCATTTTAATTTAGATAGGCAGTTTCAATTGCAATTAGTTGTTTTGTTTTCCCTGTTAACTATATGAAAGCTGCTTATAAGTAAATTTATAAAAAACATACCTTTTCAATCGTTCACTATATTTCATTATTTAAAAAACCAAGCTTGAAAGTGTAGTGATTATCAACATTCCCTTTATTGGCATACGTGCCTATTTTGTAATTTATGGTAATAACAAAGCAGAAGTTTTGAGTAATGAAAATTCATCAAAGTTAGAAATGCCTAATCAAAATGTTAGGCACTTTTCCTGTGAGATTTTGAAGACTCGACAGAAAATGTATAGTTCATACATAAATTATGTTGGTTTTGCCATGCAACCAGCTGCTGTTTCAAAAAATGTGGAAAAAAAATCTAAAATCTTTAGAGTATTTGAATGAATAAGCTGGGCGGCACTCCTCCAAACTTTGTGGTTTACTAATGGTAATGCATGAAATGTTTTATATTTGGCTGAGTGAAGCGAAATAGAATACAATACTTTTAGTTTTTGTTGCTCTTTTGGCGCCTTCAAAATCATATATTAGTGAAATTTTAACCTAAAACGTACTTTGATCTAAACGAATATAGTAAAGAATATTTAGTTTATTCCAGTATTTTTATTTCGACAGTTACAGACTGGAAATCCTTGGAGGAATGGGTCCAACAGCTGGAAAAGTACTGAGAGTTGGTTTCCTTGGCAACAACAGTACACCTGAAAATGTTAAGTTTGTGCTACGAGCCTTCAAGGAAACACTTGAGACTCTGAGGGGCCGCTAAACACAAGGGAAGGAAACAATATGTCAAAATTGATATTGCGTTTGAACTTTGGGGTTTTCGTACTAGAAAGAACAAATTCTTTCTCAACATACACCTTTTTGAGATGATTGAACCATTCCAATATTGAAGTGAAAGAGGCTACCACTTTCCTAATTTTGGGTTTTGCATGGCAAAAACACTCTGCTCTGTCCGGCCTCACTAACAATAATTTCTCTAACGTTTTTGAAACTTTTCGCTCAAAGAAATATCTAATGAATTACAGGTGTAAACCACGTCAGTTTTTTACCTAATGAATAATTCATCTTGAGTGGACACAGAAAAACTTAATGCATTTAAACTCTTATTTTTAGCCGTTTGTTGTTAGTTTGTGGAAATCTGAATTTTACAGCGTTGTTGTACATATATGGTATTTAAAGTGTATTCTTGAATAGCATCTGTGTCTTCAGAATTTTGGTTTTAATGTGGTACAGTAGGTAATAATTTAATTATCAAGGAGTACCTACAGTAGCTAGTACTAACAATTATGCAAAGTGCAGCAATATTTCAAACCAAACAACAAAATTTAAGCACGTTATTTTATATTTTATGTAGGCGGCGGAAGCTAAGTATTTATTTCTGGAGCCACGTTGGGAATGATTTGAGCATCTACTATCAATGACAAGACCACGCGTTTTATTTTTCGGTTCAATATTGAACCGTTATTAATAACCTAATTCAATAAATCAGCTTTTTTTACTGTGCAGAATAAATTTCTTTGCAACGTGGAGAAAACTTAGTTCATCTACATCATTGTTTTGTTTGAAATGTAATTTTTTTGGTAGACAGGCTGCGCTTAAAAAATTGGGGGGTGGGGGGGGAATGGGCACGGCTCCCCTGGCGCAATCCCCACTTACTTCCGCCGCCTTTGAATTATGAACGCCAAACAGCACAAAAACTTGTTTACTTCATAGAAGTCTAAAAAAAGCGGATGTTTGGTGTTTTTCGTAAAAGGTCTATGAGTTATGACTCGTCGAATATGTAGTTTCAAAAAAGCTTTTTAAGTACGTCTGCACTGAAGGAGTTGAATTCTGTGATTCGATGAACTCCGAGTTGAAATGTTTGAGCATCGTCATAAAGCTGCCACGGCGATTGGCTAACGTTTCAACATCAATTTCTTCCCTTACTTACTGCAAAGTTCAAGCATTTCAACCAAGAGCTAACGAATCATGCTGTTTTAATACCAACTGTTTTTGAGTTGAATTCATAGTAAATCAGTTAATGAAATATGACTACACTTTTCCGACTGCGAGTAATAGACAAAAACTTAAGGGTACAGAAGAAATAATACTTTTGGTTTTGAAATCGTTTGTGGTAGCACTTGTATAAATGTTAATTCTGTTTAAAGTGAAATCATTAGTAACACTCTTCACGTTTGAAAGTGGTTAACTTAAAACGAATATGTGAACTAATCGCTGTTGTCAAATAACAAAAAAACTTATTAGTTTGATCTTTTACGCTCTTGTTCATTTTACTGGGTTATCAAAGTAACAACCATATTGGGCCCGTTTTGGGCAAGCTGCAATAGCTGTTGCGGACTCTTTTCTCTTTTTAACTCGTTCATGCGCAAGCAATGACTGATTATCGTGGGGGTGAAATGTCGACGGAAGTGGTTGTAGAGCAAAATTTGTGGACCGCAGACAGAAGTGAAATTGTCCTACAAGCGTGGTTCCATGGTAAAACTGTGACTTTCGTGTGCACGAACCCTAGTTCGAGACCGGTACTGACCTTTTTTTTTCTTTTAGTTTTTTTTTCTTTTTCTGTTAACTTAAAATTGCCTATAATGCCTTTTTCTTACTTTGTGATACAATTTAGTATTAAAGCATTTGTGAAAAAAATTATGATTTAATCATCAGACTGTACATGTTTATGCATGTGTCAACGAAAACCCCGCCCCCCCCCCACCCCGGGACAAGGTGGGGGTTAGAAGGGGATAGTGGGGGAATAGACATACAATCAAGCCCGAGAGGATGGGGCATTGGAAGCGTTTAGTAATTTTTAGCTGCCCCGGGGGGTGGGGCATAGGTGGGGATTCGTCTGCAACATTAAAGTCAGCGGTTCATCCTGTGAAAGCTACTAAGCATTTTTGTGTTCGTGATTGCTGAAGTCAAAGGTGAGTGGCTTTGTTATTTAAATTATTTAAAAGATAATTCTAAGCCATCTTTGTTCTATAGGCATTAGAAATCACAGATAGAATATCAACCTACAGTTTATGACAAATATTTTTTGATTTTTTGCCCGTTCTTGTCCTCATTTCTGTGTCAAATATCAACATGCTCTCGACACGTTGTCGCATGATGGAAAAACAGAAGAAAAAAACCCGGAAACCACGGCTTTCGATTAAAAGAATGTTTGAGAGATATAAAATCTATGTTTTTTTAAATACTTTTAAGATAAACCTGTTTAATTTTCCCAGATCAAACTAAATGTGTGCTTTCACTTCTGTTCAGAAAGTTCTGTGTATGCAGTCATCTATTAGTAATATGGACTGGAAGAAGTTTTTTGAGTTAGATTGCAAGATTCCAACAAAATATGCGGAAACGTACGCAAGCCTGTTTGCAGAAAATAGGTAGGTGAACGTATTTTTATTCATTTAATTCCATCCAAAGGCATTGTAATATTAAAGCAATATCACTATTTGTTGGTCTATTGTGTAATTTTTCTTAAATGACTTTCTGTGGCTAGGTCCTTGGTCGGCATACGATTCAGTTTGACTGTAAAATCACAACATTTGCAAACGATAAGTTTTGATTTGATGTCTTGAAAGCTAGGCTATTTGGTATCATTTCCCTCTTCCTTCCACTGATTTTATTTCTTTTTATATGAAAACAGTATCAGTAGTGGTTCTTGAGGAACTTTGAAAAAATCTGTGGTATTTTCGTAATTAATGAGCTACATTTTGACCATCTGTTTAATTGCCTGCATGTGGGAATGGGCTTGCATGGGTGGTTAATATTATTTCTATAGGAATATCCATTTTTTCTTGAATAAGGGAGCACAGGTTTTTTTTTTTAAAATGTCACCTGGTGCAGTGAAAGTTCTGTGAAATCTCCTACATTTGAAAAAAGTAATTCAAATTGCTTTTTTTCATTAATAAGGGTACAAGAAAGCCACCTTATTGATCTTAATAAGGACTGGCTCAAAGAAATTGGAATAACAGCAGTTGGTGATGTTTTGTCAATATTACAAGTGAGCCAAATGAAAATGCAGGTTAGTATTTCTTTAACAGGTAAAACTTACAGAAGCACACCCTATCTACATCTACATCTACATTTATTAAAGTCCATCAAAGGGAGGGCCCATCACCGATAGACTATAACAGAAATCTAAAATAATAAATGAAACGCTATGTACAATATATAAAAATATGAATACAACTAGTATAAATATGATATAAAATACTAATAAATATTATAATAAAAATAACAAAATAAAATAAAAAGTTGAGAGAGAATCCCTATCGTAAACCCTTTACTATTATCACTACTAGTAGGGCTTAAAGTTATTAAAATAACATATCAGTAGTTGATTTATCCCTCATCATTTTTCTCTCCAGAAATCCAACCAAGATCAGCCCCCCTCATCTCCAAATCCAACAACACAGGTATTTATATTTTGTTGTGGCTGGTTTCTACATGGTCAGAGCTACTCATGTGAATATTCTTATGATATGTTAGAGTTAATTGCCATGAATAGAAGCAAAAACCTGTATACAATATGAAGGCTAGTGTTTAACAAATAAAGAACTCTTATTTGATGTCAAAAGCTCTTTGCTGTAAGAGATCCTCAATTAACTTTTTTATGTTTGAAGAAACCAACAAATATTTTGCTATATTTTTGTTTGGATAGCTGGATGCAGTTCAGACTTGGTAACAGGAAGAACCAAAAGGCCCCAATCCCTGATACTCAAATTAATGCCAGAGTGGATATGCAGTTTTGGTTTTAGGTGTGATTATTTTAAAATGAGTTGAAACCTGTAAAAAAGTGTCAAATTTTTGTTTCATAAAAGACTTTACAAAAGTCAATTATATTTTTAGCTTAGTTTTGTGAAAATGAATAAAGTACAGAATTGTATGTAGAATTTCACCAGACAATAATAAATACATGCAAAATGTTCATAAACACTTAGTTTTAGATGGAACAAAAAGTTGCTCAAGTTTCACCTGGATACCAATTACCTTGAGGTTTTGGTTCTTTGTTATTACAAAGTCTGATCTGCATCCAACTCTCCCTTGGTAGGAGCAGTACCTCATGTAGCTTCTTGAGTGCTAGTCTTCTTGTGTGTTTTTTTTGTTCCTGTTAAGTACTTTTCGAAAATCTTGAATTTCCCTTGAGCTAAAAGGGCTATCACATCATCTTCCATATTTTGAAAGTGTGATCAGTGATCGAAAATTCTGCCTCAAAGAGACAATTAAAACTGATTATGATTCTTCTTTTTTGTCAGTTATCTAATGGCAAAATGAAAGCCTCTCTCTGTGGTGCAGGCCAGTTAACTCTAACAGCAGACCTATCCACTCTAGGTCCAGAACTCAAGGTAAATTTTCTTGAAAAATTGTTGTGACAAAATACAATTAACCTTTTAAGCCCCAGGATTGATCAACATCTAACTTCTCCTTTTATAACTCAAAAAAATATTACAACTGGTAATGAGAAAGTTGGATTGATCAAGTGGAATAAATTGTGGAAGTTCAAAAGCCAAATTTTTCCAAACTGCTTGTATAGAAAGCATGGAGCTCAGTTGGGAGAAGTTACCAACACATCATTTGTCGTGTCTGGGGCTTAAAGGGTTAATATGACTCAAGAATAAAATGCATATATGCATTCCTAATATTTTAATTTGGAATAAAATGGCATACCAAAAAGGTGAAATAACTCTGCCTTTTCAATATTTCTTTTCTCAAAAACTATTGATATACTACTATGCTACCTACTGTAGATGTAGAAGTTTGTAGGTATGGTTTTTACCCTAGGCCTATAACTTGCATCAAATCTTATTGTAATATAACCTGAAAAACTGACCAATAAACGTTTTTTAGAAAAAAACATTTCCATGTGTTGAAGGGATGGGCAATTTTCCAGGCAAAATAAAAAAGGGAAGAGAAGATTTAAATAAAGCAAATCCAGAATAAAATTCTCTTAATGAAGCTTTAGATCAGTTGAATATTACCATTATGCATTTTATGTTTCATTCAGAGAGGGGGCAGATTTAAGGATATTTTTTCTAGAATCATACAGTAGTGTTTGATCTGAAAGTTCTACAGTTGTCCCTGAAAATGTGTAATGTTCAGCAACTTTCATTCCTATTCAACTTTAGTAATTCACTTTACTGAAGCTCTATGATCTGTTCATCTTGACAAGAAAACAATTTTAAGCTATGTAAGAACATTAAAATTTGAAAAACATTTTATATAAATTTTATCCTTCAACTCATTGTTAATTTTTCTTGTTACTATATGTATTTCATTTCACTTTCTGTGTTTGGAAAAAACCAACTCAAAATATTGAGCAAACCCTGTTTGCTCCATTGAGGTGTGACTGGTGAGGTGGTAGTGATAAGGTCCAACAACCTTTGCATGAAATAAGTATTATGCCCCTTACAAATCCCATTTTAATGTTTTGATAGCTCCGGGAAGAAGCAACTCAAACTATTAATGTTGAAATGGACAAGGAAATGTTGGAGCAAGAGTCTAGAATATATGGCAAGTCAAATGAAAATCTGACCCAATACCAAAAAAGCATGAATGATGCTGCCTTCGTTCTATGCTGTGAAAACACACAGCTGTTAAAGAATAAAAGCGATTTGATTCAGTTAGCACGGAAGAAGCTTGATGATGATGGGTACAATTATGCTAAGAAGCGAAGTAAAGCTTTTGGCACAGGACTGGGAAAAAATGAAGTTGCTATGACTGAACAAAAGAAACATAAGCTTACCCAGGAATTGCGTCAAAAAAAGGTTTCAGAAGTGACTGAGGACATTGAAAGCATGAAAAAGGTGGTTAGTTACCTAGAAAATGAGCGCATTAAGCTTGTAAACATGCAAAAGTATGCCCAGGCAGCCCAGGTATTGGAGCAGATCACAGAAAAACGGAGAGAGCAGCGGAAGCTGACTGAGCAGCTGACACTCATTCAAGCAAAGGAAGCCAAATCAAAGGCTTATCATCAGAAAAAAGATGGATTGGCTAAGATGAAGAAAAGAGCTGATTCTCTAAAGAAGGACCGAAAGCAGGGAAGTCTAAATTCATTCTTGAAGCACTCTGGCAGCACAAGCACATGTACAACAGTAGAGCCTGCAGGAAAGAAAGAGTACAAGTTACCCACTACAAATCAAGAGCCATTGACTGGAAAGTCTCCTGAAAACAACCTAACCAACAAGACCCCTACTTGTAATGAAGTCGAAAAAGAATCAAATGATCAGCCTTCTTTTTTACTGGATTGCGCCCCACATCATGTGGGGCAGTAGACTCCCACGATGATAATGAAAAACACTTAAACTCTGATAGCAGTGAGATCGATACATTATTGCAAAGGTACCTGTTGCAAAGGAACTCATCAGGCACACGTCCAACTCAAGATATATATCTATCTAGTATCCATAACCTGAACTTGCAAGAATTCATATTGGCCAGAAAGCTATACTGTAAACTCCAAGGACATGATATTTCGGATGACTGCAGAATTTGCTCGCCCTTAATTAATCTTGCAAATGTGATATTAGAACAAGGAATTTGTAAAGTCTCATCTCTCTTCAAACGTTTGTTTGATAATGTAAAGTACCAATCTGACAAAGCTGTACGGAGACTTATGCAGCTACCTGTTGCTGTGTTTAGGATGGAACTGCAAGGGCCAGGATCTCAGTGCCTTTTTGTAACAGAACGTCAACCTGGAGTTAATTATGAAGCTTTTAAAAGAGTTGCGCAACGGTTCCTTTCATTACGAAATACTTCTTGCAAATCAAAGATGGAATGCAATATGCCAAAGGAGAGTTTATCATTGTTGTGTAGTCTTGCATCCTCAGAGGCTGATCGTCTGCTTATAAAATACACAGCTTGTAAAAGCATGGGATTAACTAGTAAGAAATCAAAAAAGCTCTATGGTTTTAGTGACTTCCATCGACAAGAAGAAAAGATTTTAGATGCAATAGAAGAAGCCCATGCTATCAGAAGAGGTATAACTGAATTAGCTCAAGTTGAAAATGCAGCTTCTTTGAGGGCACTTGGTATCTTAGTTCCAGATGACTCAGACACAGAAGAGTCAGATACAACTATCTCAGAAGATGATTCGGTGGATTTTTTGTCTGAAAATGCATTCTCTGATGATGAAATAAAAAATATGCAGCACAGAAATGCCTATAGTGAAACCTGTAATACCTGTGATTCAAGCTGTGAGAAAGCTACAGGGCCAGATTCTGGTGTGACTGATTTCGATAGCATGAAGACCACAACTGATGATGGAGGTGGTGACATGCAACCCGGCACCAGTGGTGAAACTTATAATTCCAGCAGTGAAAAAGCTGACAGGCCAGATTTTGGTTCTATCGATTGTAATAGCATGAACAAAGACAAAGATATTTACCAATCCATGGCATTTGTGCCTTCATGTGACCATATGTTATACCTGCTTAGAGAAAACCATTTAAATTGGTTTGCATTTGTTGAGGAGCTAAAAACAATGACTAGGGGATTTACCCAAGGATCATTTAATCGGCTACTGATAGACTTTGCGTTTTACATATCTAGTAGTGATGTTACTGCGGAGGAAGAAAGGTTGATAGAAGAGTCCAGGCAGGCATTCTTGGCAACAGAAAGGAGACGAATTGCTGAGCAGGCAGTGAATTATATTGAAAGCGATGATGAAGATGATCTTGTAAGCCCAAATGACTGGCTAAGTGTTGCATCATTAGACTCAAATGAAGCCAAAGAAATAATAATGAAGCATAGAAAAATATACAGAAGAAAGAGTCAAGCAAGGGCTGCCAAGGCAATCGCAGAAGCCCGCCTTCTTCATCGTAAGCTACCAAACAGAGTATCAAAGATTCTAAAGAAACATCCAAACATTGGTGATGATATTGAGGCCTTTGTTAAGGAGTGCAAAATAGGTGCTGATGCATGGAGGAGAACTGGTGTTCTTACGTTTACATATGGTGATAAGAACAAAGTAAATGGACAAAAGGTGACCTACAGCAAAATAAAAGAGCACCTAGAAACAAAGTACAATCACAAAATTGGTTACGGTACAATAGTACAACTCTGTGTTGCTAGAAACAAAAGACGGATTTCCACAAAGCGCTACAAGGGGGCAGCTAGAATTACATGTCGAAAAGCACGGAAAGGATTCTCAGTTAAATTAAATCCTGACGCACACTATAGTACAGCCATGTACCGAGGACTTGATCACCTTCAAAGGAAAGACGGCAGGAGTACTCTTGTATTAAACCGAGATGATGCTGCAGGATTCCGGTTGGACTCAACTTTCACTCATAAACAACATAAATCGTTATGTATTATTAACGAACCTGAGCTAACAACAAGGTCAGATTACCTTAATAAGTACACAGCTGTACTTCAAGTTTCGTCGTACTTGTTTATGAGTACTGATCTAACTGCAGAGGTTTGTTGTGGTGTTGTTAAGGCACAAAGCCTTTTTGAAAAAAGCCCTGCACAGCATGCAGCAGATTTGCACAAGTTGGAAGAACAGCCAGAGTTGAAGTACATATTTGATAACAAGCAGGTTGAGTGCATCCGAGTTGATGGGTGCTCTGACGAGGCTCCCTCACATGAAGAAGTTCAATTCTATTGGACAGAGCGACATGTGGTAAAAGGAAATACCAGCATCATAGTGACAACAAGACATAGTGGGGGTTCTTATTTGAACCGTGTAGAACTATTAAATGGTTGTTTAACCGTTGCTCATAGCAATCTCTTCATCCCTTCTACCCTTGGTGGCCCTTGCTACACCAGCCAAGGGTTAGACAAGGAGCAACTAGCTCGTAATCTAGATATGGCAACTGATGTGTATATTAAGAAAGTAAATGGAGCACCTTGTGCAAATCAGCCTATCCAGCTGTTTAAAGGAGCAGATGACAAGCATGCTAACTATCTAACAGAGAGGCGTCCAAAACTGCTGACATTCCTTAAAGGGAAGCAAGAAGAGAAACAAGCTCTAAAACTTCAAGAGCCAACTTTGTTCAATTACTTTGAGGAAATTTGGAGTGTGCGAAAGAGGCATATGGTTGCTAACTTACCTCGTCAGTATGTTTTTATGTTATTGCTATGTAATCAAACTGATTGTCCTCATCCCAAGTGTAAGATACATTCAACTGAGGCTAATCAAGGAAGTATGCAGTGGTATCCTGGAGGTCCCGACTTGTCCTATTTTCCAGTTCCTGTTGCAGACCCTAATCGTCCCTGGGGAGGGCCATGTGACCAGTGCTCCCCCTTAAAGTGTACTGGGCATTACCTCAATCCAGATGAAAACTTCAATCACTTCAAGACCCATGGTAATGTAGGGATGAAGTTTAAACCGCCATCGACTGTTATTGGGGATGCTCACAAGAAGGCAACAAAGGAGGGACGCAATTTGTCCAGAGATGAGGTCACAGCATTGGCTAGGGAAGTTCTCCTGAGTGAAGACGATGTAGGAATGTGGATCAAGCACCTACAAGATGTAAAGGAAAGGCGGAAGGAAGGGGCAAAAAAGGCTGCAGCAACCCGTAAAGCCAAGAGAGCCAATACATCGCCTTTGGATGCCATTAAGGGTAAGAACAAATATTCAGAAAGAGTGATGCAAATTGTAGCATTTGTATTCATTTCAGATGCCTCCATGGTCAAAATTGAGTGTGAATTTCATTTTTAGTTATGTGTGATCCTACCGCACAACTCTTTTTCCGTCACTTAATCCAGTAGATTTTTAGAGTTTGTAACCCTAAAATATTTATGTAATGATTCCCTGTAGTTTGCTCTATTGTATTATTTTGCAATTTTGCAACCTGTAATCCAGCTTTTTCTGCTAGAGATTACTATAAACAAACACTTATCCCTATCTTTTTTTCTTTAAAGATTGTGGTGTCTTTTGCATCTGTGGTGAAGGAGAATGGGGGAAGATGATTGTGTGTGATGGTACCAACTGTCCTATTGGGTGGCACCACATGGCCTGTATAGGCATGGAGAGGGCTCCAGAAGGGGAATGGTTTTGTAGCATTTGTAAGGGTCTGTAATTTGCTGTACCTATGCCCTTTAATAAAAGCTGGTTTTTTTTTGAATTTGTAGCTTTTTGTTAAAGGCTTGACTCTTGTTCATGTGTCCTTTCATTTTCAGGCTATTAAAACAACCAAGAACAGACAGTCCCCAGTGGTGGGGCTTTAGGTAAAGTTTTGCCTTAAGGAAGATTCCCCAGGGGTGGGGGCATTATGACAGATTTGAACAAGGATTTTTTCAAATCCCCACCATGTCCCGTGGTGGGGGGGGTCGGGGTTTTCGTTGACACATGCATAAAGGCATGCATGCCAATGTTATGGGAGGTGACAGGCCTACACGGCTTCACTTACATCATCATTATTTCGTTTACTCCCTTTTTTTATTTCTCATTCTGGTTTTGTTTACGTAGCGATATGAAGTTTAGCTTTAACAAGCATGTGCTTGAGGGAGCGTGCGAGAAGATCTTGTATAAGTGTGTTTGGTTTTCGATTAAGAACCAGTTCTTAGACAGTAGTTTT
>JAOBBB020093855.1:0-22548 GCA_025331005.2 Zoanthus gigantus
AGGTATGAACAGCTTTTTAAAATTTTTCGCTCGGGTCAAAAACAACAAACGACTCAAAGCACCGCGCGCGCGGACCACTAAAAACCGCGCGAAAATGCTAAAAACTGATTGGCTCAAAAATAATATCACACATGTGTTGATAAAAATGGTATTGCCACTGGGGAGAGTGGGGATATCATTTTTCTCATCTTGCTATCATTCGGTATAAAACCGTATTTCATATAATAAATGAACAACATGAAAATAACTGTTTAGCTCAAGTTATCTAAGCGCTTCTATTCACTTTAAGATAGTTCAGGTATATGCAACACAGAAGAGCGATATAAAGATTGAGCTCCAAAGGAGAGAAGATTTATTCAAAATGATGTATAAAGGACGTTTTAGAGAGCTGAAATAAGCTTTTCGCTTTTCCTGCATAGATATAAAGAAAGAATATTTGTAAAATGTAAATAAAAATAAGATGGTAAACAAAGCCGCTACCACGAATATAGAATCTATCAGATCTAAACAAGAACAAATCAGAATCCAATTTTCAAAAGAAAGTGAGCACTTACCATTTGGGTCAGAAGCTTTCAGCTGAGCTCCTTCAATGACGGTCACATTGAGTTTTCCTACACCACCGGTACGGAACGAACGGGCTGAAATAAAATACAGAGCCTTTCTCAGTTACTTAAAATAACTAAAGAGATAATTGTTGAAAATTAATAATTTTACAAAGTAGTTATTAGGGACCTTTAGCAACAAGGACGGGAACGCGAAGGACAACGGTTCAGAAAAGTCACATTCCAATCTTACTTTTTACTTCTTTGCGCGTTTCATAGGGGTTTTGTTTTTTCCGCCTTAAACCTTGTGAGCAGAAAGCGATTAATGTTTCTCCATGAAGCTAAACAAATACCAAGAACTTATCTGTTATTCCGTCCTTGCCAGTCCTAAGAACTCCAAAAAAGGTCTTTTCACGTTCTAATTTTAGCGACAACTCCGTGCAGGATGCATTCCAACGTGCAGTTATTGTATTTACTATTGTTCTTTGCCGTCGGCGTTGGCGTCGCCCTCCTTGTTGCTTAAGGTCCCTATATATCCTCAAACAAAAGCCTTTAAACCTAAGTTGCGTTGAACGATTTCTCACCTCGTTCGCGATGAACCTTCTGTCTCATGAGCCTCTCAGTTTCAATGTAGTGTTCTGAAGCCTTCTCAATGTGAGCAACCCACTTGGCTCTAAAACAATAAACATGGCGCATAATTATCTAAATCCTCATAAACGGACATTATTTTAATAGCGAACCTAAAGAACTTTATCTGTAACAATAAAGAAAAATTAAGCGTTAAAGTTTACCTCACGTTTTTTGATTCAGCTCGCAAGGAATAAACACGTTCAATGTGCGATAGATTGAAAACTGTTTCTTCAGCTGCAAAAAAATATTCAAGAGTTTATTTGATAGGCAAAACAAATATTGGGAGTTTAGTCACAGAAAACCACCCACGTACAAAGAACTTGGTGACAGCTCTTTTCCTATCAAAACCCAATTTTACAAAGAAAACAAGGATGACTCAATATCTGAATAATGTTTAAAACCATTTACAGCAACGATTCACTTTTCTAGTATAAACGGCTCAGTAAATGTTTCAACAGATCCAATGTTGACTAGGTTTAGGAATTTGTTTTTACTTTGATAGTGATTGTACGTTATTTAAGAAATAAAACATGTTCTCTGTACCTTCATAAACTGGTGAAAACTGAGGTAAATGTTTGGGAGAATTCGAAAGCAGATCAGTGAAAACCCAAGACGCAGTCGAGTGCATAATAGCTTTTGATATTTGATTTTAGTGTTCAATTTTGATACTGTGAAGCACGTTTCAAAGGAGCTATGTCACGATAATTTTGTAGTTTTGGGCCAATTTTTCGCTATAATCGTTACTTAGTGGTCTTATTATGCACAAAATGTTCATGATAAACTGTGAGGTAAATATCTAATGAAATGTTTTAAAAAAGGGCAATAAGTTTCTTGGTATTTTTTGTTGAGATGGCATCAAACTTGAAAAGGTTAGCCCAACCTTTTCTAGTTTCAATCCATCTCCATCCTTGCCATCCGCAGCAAAAGTAACAAAAAACAGAATAAACATCATAATATAGTCATAATAAATCATAATAAATAACAAACCTAGTTGAGGGCAAGACATATTTGAGACTTAAAAGATACTGAAATAAAGTGACATAGCCCCTTTGAAACGTGCTTCACAGTATCAAAATTAAACACTAAAATCAAATATCAAAAGCTATTATGTACTTCATTTATCTATAACAATGACATAACCCACCAAAGAAATGTTTCTACATCTGAGTAGTAGAGCATTTTATTTACTGCACATAGAATGTTATGGGTTTTATTCCCTATATAGAGCTCAGTTTTTCTCCGAGTTCCTAAAGCCTCTCCACTAAATCCAAACACAATGTTATCATTATTTAACAACAGCAAGAAAATTGTTAAACGGTCCAGCAAACAAAGAGAACCCGTAAGATACTCACTGTTTTGCTCCTGTGTGTTCACTACCACCTCGTTCAACACAATCGGCTGAAGGATGAAAAGAAGAAGTGAGCCTACTTTATACATTTCTTCCTTCCTACAGTATTCAATGCTAAAAACGTGAAACGATCTAAAATTGATAAAACTTTGTATTGATAATAATAAAATAATAAAAACTTAACATAAGGAGAATAAATGGTGACATTATTCAAAATACGCTCAAAACTGTACTTAGAGTGAAACCCGTAGGGATCTTAAAAATGGAAGACAGGCTCACAGAAATTTTATTCGTTTATCGATTGTATTTTTGTTGAATTTAATGGTTTAAGGAACAAGCATTTGTTGTATTTGAGTACGTTTCGTTTTAACAGTTTTGCATATTAGGGTGAACATAATGGTCGCGAGTGGTTTATGGACCAGGATATCCTGCTCTCAACAACACGCAATAAAACATTTGACCAACATAACCGCCACATTTTCTCAGGCAGTGTTTCCTTTGGCTCAGTTTTGACAATTTTGTCAATGGTGTTATGCCGCTTGAAAACAGTTCGTATTTTGTGATTCCAACATTTAGTTGCACTTTCTTTGAGATGATTTTGGAAATCGTTGATTATCAGGCTTCCAAGAATTCTCCTTCACTATTAGTTTGTCATTGGAAAGTATTGTGTCAACGGGGGACACTTAATTAGGGAATTGCAAATGTTTTGCGATGTGGTTGGTTTGCAGAAGATTTAGAGTATAACATACTTTTGAGACTGAATTAAGTTTTTATCATCTTAATATTTTATTAGTACACCTTTTCAAATTCAGATCAGTTTAACGGTTTCTTTTGATCACTGCATGTGGTGATCTTCACGTAATCACTTTGATAACAGCGCCTCCCAACTCCTCACACAAGCAACTGCATGGAACAGAAACAGTGAAGTGCGGCTATCCTCATCGGAAAACATAATTCCAAATTGCTAAAATTTAGCATAATTTTAGATATCCCGGTATCCAGTACAGACTATCTACAATGCGAAATCTTCCATCTTCTAAATCTCTGCTACCATTTACAACAATACAATGGCTTACAATGATAATGCCAGTGTCTAGTGTTCACTCTACATTGACACTTTCTAATATAATAATTAGATTTAAAGACTTGCAGAGAGGAAGGCTACTTTGTATTGAAGGATAACACGTTCCGGACGAAGCTTAAAAAAAAAACAAAAATAGCGAAGGAACTAACTCGGTAGTCAACATGTCAATAATATATTCAGGTTCCATATTATCACGGGCTTTAGAAGTAATGGAAAGAAGACTTCTTAAGTTATACACGGTTTAACAAGTAACCGGTGAAGCGTTTTCAAAATGCAACCACACTTTTAATCATAAGAATAGTTTTTTACCTGTCTGTACAAAGTGTACTTGATGTTCGAATCAAAGCCAATTTTCTTGGACAAGTTGCCTGTGATGGAGCTTTGTGGTCGTGTGAGCAGCAAAAAGTCGTTAAACAAAAAAGCTTTAAGCTCCTTGCCACTCTTGGCCTGTTGTGAGAAAAAAAAACTAGTTAAACGATGATAGAGAAAAGGATTTCGGTAATTGGTACCGCGATGTAACAATCGACGTCACATGATAACTTTCAACTTTAACCGGGATTCCATGCCGCGAGTTTGCAATAGTGAAGAGGATAAAATTCGATCTGCTCAGTAAACTAAAATACTCAACATAGTCATCATCTTAAATATCTTCTACATTATCCATCACGTCTTCCTCATCATTCTTCATATTACTGTTTCATTGATCTTCCTTCCATTATTACGTCATTGACCTTCCGTCATTGCTGTTCTAGTTAAGTTTATAATAAATAGTGTTAATGATAAATTACTGTCTTCGAGTCTTACCACAACGGTCCAGTTTAAAAGTTATCGAATATCTTTTTTTATATTGACTTTATCACATCAAATAACTGATAATACTACCTTATGTAAGGTCCCTTCGTATAAAAGCTTTCGCGGTCCCAAACAATTTGTTGTGGAGTTGAAAACAAGCATCTGTGAAAACCAAAACACATAACAGTACAGGTTACATATTTGTTAATTAACCTTATTTAACCGTGTTATTTCCTAGATTTTGTATATAAACCTAAATTAACTACCAAATAACATTACACAATACGAATGCTCCGGCCAGAGCTGTATAATAACATTATCTCACCTTACACAATACAAATGTTAATGCAAACTCAGTATAAAGAAATTATCTCATCTTAGAGAATACGAATGTTCAGGCCATAACAACTTTATTATCTCACCTCAGAAAGTCCTTGAGTGATCACATGAGACTGCAGCCATTCCAATCGGTCAGAATTTTCCTGGTAACGGACACCTTCGTTTACCTGCGTACGCGTGCGGAATTTAAACCTCCGTTTCAATCTATCTCAGTGTTATTCCAAAAGTATTTGTTTGTTAAACTTGAAAATTCAGTTCAGCAACAGGTTAAACTCTGTAATGCTCTACGTTGAATCTTTGTGCTTTAATAACCATTTCTACATGTTTTAATCACCGTTTACAATATTAATGTTTAATATTCGGACACACCAAATAACAAGCTCATTTCATCAGTTTACTTCCATAAATAGGATAAGTTAATACTCAACAACAAGAATTGTGTATGCACTCTGATAGATATCTCAAAACTGTTAAGTTAGTGGTTAGGTGAAAAAATTATCTTTATTGTTTGATGTACTTTACAGATCTGGAAAAAATTGAGAAAACAAGAACTAAAAGATAATTTATAGTGTTTTTACTATAATAATTATTTAAAAGTTTCTTCAAATAAAATCCATACCTAAGCGAAACGAAACGAATGCTAAGGGTGCGTTTGTTTGGGCCTCTTCAGGAATAGGATCACATTTTGGAATAATCTGGATTTAGTTTACCAAATGAACAGTTCTTCCAAGCAATTCATTTATTCTTAAACGTACAAATTAATTTTCACTTCTGGTCATCGGATTCTTGACCTGTTCAGGACTATAGGAAAACTCCGCGTTTACTGCAACCATTTTTACTCAAGTCATTTCCCATACACCCTTCTTTCTTGTATTTACGTTTCTGAAAAGCAATTCGTGGTTTTTGTAGCACGATTAACAGAAAGGCGTCCATCCTGTTCCATACAAAGCCATTTTTCAGAAGCTCAGCTGGTTCAGCGTTTATTTTTTGTCAAGCAGGTTGTCCGCCATTTTTGAGGTTGCTGTTCCTGTTGCCTTTCATGTAAATACGTGTGACTTCACTATATTTCGGATCATTGCAGCTATTCTGATACCAACAACGGAATGAGCGGAGCAGTATACCAAGTAATCCGAAATCAGAATAGGTCCAAAATGAACAACTTTCCAAAATAATCCATGTATTCATTTTTACGAAATAGTCCCAAACCTAATGCCATAATTGGATTCTAGTCTAGAAATCTAGTATGCGTATTTTGAAGCTAGTTCAAAGTATTCAGTGCTAGATTGTGAAGACTACTTACTAAGTTATGACCAACAATCTGTACCTATCATTACTCTCACCTGCTGGCAAAGGTCCTCGGCTATTTCTAAAGCATTCTCAACATTGATTCGGTCAGGGTGGTTTTCTGGGGTGTACTTCAAGACCTATAAGCCAAATGAAATATGACAACTATGGCTTGACAGCCTCACATAATTAATTGGGGACCTTACGCAAAGCCAACGGGGACAGCGACGGCACCTCAAAAGACTGAGGTATGTAGTCAACATAACAAATGCAGCGGGGCCATTTTGTCTTTACGATATCGTGCTGTGGAAAGACAGAAAACCCTAAAAATAGTTGTTTTAGTTATACCACACAAATAAAAATCTTAAAATAACGTGCATAAACTTGCGAAGGGCGTTTTGCACACATCAAAGAGTGGATTTAGGGTTTTAGTCCAGGAAAAGAGAGCAAGTTTAATTTTGATGCGCATGCGCAGCACTCACTTTCCTTTAGACGATATTCATTGGGTGTTCTCATCGCATTTGCTTAAGGGTCCCTTACAACTTGTAAGTAATTGTGATAAAAACATTTAGTGATTTTACATTTAGAAAAGTTGTTAAATGCCAAAAACACAAGTAGTACGTATATGTTGAGTATATAACTACCTCTTTAATCAACAGTGGGTACTTGCACACTCTCTGAAGTGGCTTTAACAAATAACTGCTAAGTGGGAGACCGCTGGCACGTTTGTTGCTGGCGCATTTCTGAAAAAAAAATAATAAAAGTTTTTCTTTTTATCTTACTACGGATCGCTAGCCCCTCAAAAAAATATCAATTCTCTTGATCTTACAACGTGTGAGATAAGAACTTTGAAATGTCTTATGACTTCTTTCAAGTATAAATATTTTTATCCAAGGTCACACTGGTTAAGACATACCTTTTCAAACTGTTTGAAGTCTGGGTTGTTTTCGATTTTATCTTGAATCAAGGAACAAGCTCTTGTCATGCAGCTACAAAATCTCACGTATGGTGAAAGACGCGGCAGCTATATTGAAAAAAAAGTTAAAAACCTTTAAATGAGTGAAAGGACTATACAAAAAGGAACAAAGGTAACAAAGTAGAAGTTTTAACACTGAAGATGATCTTTAAGATCGAAAGCGTTTAGTTTTTAAGGATTTTTAAGTATTATGTCTATCACTTTTTTATTCATAATTATATATAAATTTTAACCAGGTGGAATTATGACCATAAAGCAGACGTTACCTGCTCACAAAGAATATCTCCAATCATGACAATTTTACCATTATTACACATCTTCTTTCGTACCAAGAACGCTCTGAAATAAAAGTAGTAATAAGTTAGGTTATCAACTAGGTTACGGAACCAGGTAATCAGTTTAGTTACGGAACCAGGTAATCAGTTTAGTTACGGAACCAGGTAATCAGTTTAGTTATGGAACCAGGTAATCAGTTTAGTTACGGAACCAGGTAATCAGTTTAGTTACGGAACCAGGTAATCAGTTCAGTTACGGAACCAGGTAATCAGTTTAGTTATGGAACCAGGTAAAAAAGTAAGTTACGGAACCAGGTAACCAAGTAAGTTATGGAACCAGGTAATCAGGTAGGTTATGGAACCAGGTAATCAGGTATAGTAAAACACCAGGTAATCAAGTAAGTTTTAAAAACAATTAATCAAGTAAGTTACGGAACCAGGTAATTAGGTATATTAAATAACTAGGTAATCAAGTAAATTATGGAACCGGATAATCAAGTAAATTACAGAACCAGGTAATCAAGTAAGTAACAGAAACAGGGTCATCAGGTATATTAAAGAGCCAGGTAATCAAGAAAGTTACGGAACCAGTTTATATAATAAATTACGAAGCCAGGTAATTAAGTAAGTAGCGAAACAAGGTAATTCTTTCATGTATAGGGTACTATTACCACAACAGGCTAGAAGGAAAAAACTGAAACATGTTAACACTTCATGGTAGGAGGACAAGATATTCTAATTTGACATGTCAAATAAAAAGAAACACAAGCAACTAAACTTATTATATAATATTACTATCAACTTACTTTAATAATTTCATACTGCAAGCTATTAGCTCCTTCATGTTCACAAATACAGTTTGAAGCTCTTGCTCGTTCATCATGCCAGACTCCGCCATTGGGTTATAGAAAACCTGAACATAGAAGATAAAAAGCAAAAGAACTTAAATATACCGCATGTTATGAGTGCAAGTTATAGACGATAGAACAGCCTATCAGAGGAGACAAAACAAGTCATTACAACACTAAATAAGATACGTGTCAAAATAAAAAATATAATAACTGCACTCAGCTACCTTGGATTCATCCCAGCTCTTGACCACTATTCACTTTCTCCTCCAACAGTTTAGATTTAGAATTAAGGTTGAGATCAGGTTAAACTTAAGAATTAGGGGAGGGATTGGTGAGTAGCTTCCATGCTGAAAACTAAGGTTAGCTAACGTACATGGTTCGTCTTGTCACTGTCGGATGTTTTTAAGTAAGAGATATCCCTGCCAAGAGAAATATACACGAGCACGAAGCAAGAGCTTCTCTCTGAAGCTCAAAGCCAAATATATTTTTTTAAACATTCATTCAGAAGCGTTTTATTATTGTTCTTAACATTAGTTAACAAATAAAGAATCCTTAGGGGTGTATTAGACTGTAATAAAACACGACGGGCATTTGAGAACACAAAGGCAATGTAGAAAAAAACGAGGCGCAGGAGAGTGTTTTTTGTCACATTTCTTGAATGTTCTCAACTGCCCGAACTGTTTTATCAGAGTCTAATACATGACTCAGACTTCTTCATTTGCTTTGAAATATAGATTTTACATGCTGCGGGTAGTGAAAAACAATAAAACATGATTTCTCATGGGGTTTTAACCAATCAGAGGGCGCCTAGGATCCTATCTATATTATAATATTAAATAATAATTAATATTCTCAATCTAACACACTCAGCTTACCACTGGAATTAATGAATATAAGTTTTCAAATCATAATTTCCCGCGTTACCACTGAAACGCAGTTATCAAAGTAGGCTGAAAATCTAAAAAGATCTTTAAAAACTGTATAAACACCAACTAGTTTGATGATGTCTCCACGTACCTCCATGATCAAGCTTAGATCATCCATGAGTGTTTGCTCTGTATTAATCAACTCGTAGATGCAGTTCTGGTTTAAAAAGAAAGAATTAGCAAAATTAATCGAAACTATTTCACCCTCCAGTCTGCTAAGTGTTTTGAATTATAAACAATTCCAAAAAATAAAAGATTCAAAATATAAATTGAGATTTATCTTAAGAAGCGAAATGCAAACGATAAGTGATCTTAGTTTATATAGTTACAAATTCTCGTTACATCTACAAAGAAATATAATTTTTAAAATTCAATGACCGTTTTATTTGTTTCTTCCAGGCATGCTAGTTAGTTATAACCACCCAGAGAAAAAGGTGAGCTGGGTTCTATAAATTTTAAGAGCTCTTGATGTTTCTCCTAAGTGTTACAGAGCTATAAAAACACGTAGCAATTAGATCTCGAGAACGAATGGACTACGCATCAACAGCCCATGAGGTTGAAAACCGAAAGTCTATTTACCCATAGTCAATCTGGCAAAGGTTTACTTGATGTAGTAACACTCAACCAATCAGAGAAAACGACACTGACGTTGTTAAAATATTTGTTTATTTGGAAACGAAACGCGGCTTTTTCGCACCTAGAACGCTAATGAAAATAGACCCATATTCGAGTAGCCAATCAGAACGCGGGTTCCAAGAGTACACTGTTGTTAATGAAAAGAGCTTTTATGTGCTTCTGTGAGTAGCTTAAAAAACACACAATTTAGACAACCGAGGTTATCCAATTTGTAATGATCACCTTAAGTAGTGTACTAGTTGAGGTTTCAAGCTCATCATTCGTCAAAAGATGTTCCTAAGAGAGTATGTACCTTATCACGTGATTACATCACTATAAATAAGACTTCAAGCTAGAGGAATCAGAAGTCTCAATGAGACGACTCACGGGTACTGCACAAAAGTAGAACTACAGGTCAAACCAAAAAATACATCATCGTATATGGTAATATGGAGTATTGAATTTAGAGTCTCACCTGCCTTTTCCTCTCAGTATCAGAGAGTGAAGCCAACAGCTTAGCATCAAACGAACCGGTCCCTGAGATGGCAGACACACAGTTTTTAAAATCACACCATTTTTTTTTTCATTTTAAAGAATGCATTTGAATTGCAAACATCAGGCGTTTAACAATCTTTAACATGGCTTTTGTTTTATAAATCACACTAACTCTACCCCGTAATAACACTCGCAAAGATTTCTATGAAAGATTGTAAGAAAAAAAGAGTTTCATTTGAAGCTAGTTGACAGATTTCTTTAAGCACTCGTCTAACAAGGCAAGTTCAAGAAATTACTTTAAAAAGTTGTTCAAGCAGACGGTTCGCCGTTACCGTGAGGAGACTGGGGGGGGACTGGTGGATTCAATTATGTGAACTTCATTCCCAGAATTAGAAACGTTCGTACTATATCAAAACAAAAACTTAAGAAAACGATAACCAATTTGTGTTAATGTATTTGATCTATCTAATTGGTAGATAAATTGTTTACAATTTTTGCATGCTTGAATGAACCTCCTTCCGTCGGCAGAAGGATAAAAAAAGATGAGGCCTCACGCCCTTCCTGTCCTTCAAAACGTTCCGATATCCTGGTAAGCAACTATGAAAACACATCACAACCATAGTAGGTGTTGGTCTTGAAATACATCTTCTAGAGGTCTATCATTATTGTTTTACAGTCAGATAGAGGGCAAGTTCAGCACACACACACAAAAAAAACGTTTTGTAAAACACTTGCGCCAGTTAGACTAAATATTTTTACTTCATTTTTAATTTATGTTATTGTTTCAAGAATATTCTAAATTCGGTATCGAAACGAATTTTAGCGAATGAATTATTATTCATCACTTAAACAAATTCGTGTAATTACCGCCGTTTGTTGTTCTATTTCATACTTTTGAAGATACAACATAGTTGTATTGTAATTAATATTGATATGTGTAGGTATTTCAAAATTATCTGAACTAAAATTCTTATTTTAAAATATCTGCATTACAGCGACTGGATACCTGGTCTAATTTGTTGATATCCATCGGTCCTTTTTAGTTTTGATTTCCTCCTGTTCTTTTTAGCATTTTTTGAAGAAAATAACTTTTTTGTCGCCCTAGTAAGTCCTCCAAAAATGTGAGCAGATTCTTTGTATTCAACAAACACCATTTTAAATTACCGCTCTTTCTTTAAAACAGGTTGTACCGGTTTTATAAACTCCAACGTCCCTCTACAGCCACACGTGAAACAAGAATGAGAAATTACGAGTGACTACCAACTGTTATGCGAGTCAGACACTAAAAATATCCATGTCGTCATTTCCACGTTGGCAAAATTTTCGTTGACCGCAAAACTGATATATATTAGTATTCAATTAGTTTACTATTATCATGATGAAACGAAAAACTTTGCTTCGACATTACACCAGGACAAACACATTACTCAAGGAATTGATAACAAATTGATAAAAGCTAATCTTGGTTTCGAACTTTTTTTTCATACAAAAATATTTATCAAATAGTGGAAATCTTGCGAACAGCTTTTCAGTGTTGCTTTGTTCAGTGGCGGCTGCCATAACTCGCTGTCATGTTAACCAATAATATTTATCATGAATAGTAAAGCAGCAGTAAAAAGTGTGACAACATTGGTCAAGAGTTGCATCAGCCGGCAATTTGTATTATTCATAACCTAACAATACGTCGGGCTAAAGTAAAATATTTATTTCTACGGTTTTGATTGTTGCTGAAGCACAAATATAGCGCTGTTTTCCACATCTTGATGTGTAACAGTCATATTCTTATTTCCTTGTACTTTATTTAGCCCACTTTGAAAACGAAAATCAAGCCACTGCTATTAGGGATTAATTTCCGAGAATCTATTCTCGTCCTGTGTCAAATAACCGAAAGGTCATCAAAGATCAACGTATTTCTGAATCAGATAAAAAGCAAACGAGCAACAACTTTTCTAACGCTTAGTGTTTGGGAAACGTTTTAGAAGATTTGTGTTTTTGATATCGGATAAAAATTGATGCCATTTCAACTCGCACAATGTTGAATTAGCATTTCGTCTGGCCGATAGAAAAACAACATATTACAAATTATAATTTCTAAATTCATTCAGCTATAAGCGACGTTTTACTGACAAACATTGACTAGAAACAAATTGTTTCCATGTTGTATGGACTATGGTACACAAACAAGTTTTTTGTGCTTGATAATACCAAACTAACAACACATCTCAAAAAATTATAACAGTTTTCACACTAAACATGTTTCGGCAAGTCTCTTGCCATCGTCAGTAGTAAACTGCAAAGTTACAAGAAGTAAATTATAAACTTAATTGAAATGCTAATTACACGGTGTGATGGGGCGTTTTCTTTGCCTTCCTCAAAACCTAGTAGCCTGGCGAAGCCCTTGGTTTTCTTAGAAAATTGAGTAGTAAAGTAAAACAATTAATGTAAACTACAAAAAGAAAATCAGAGGAAAAAACTGTACAACTATTCCTCTGTCAGTTCCCGGTTTTCTGAATCGAAGAAACAAAACTATTATTTCAAAACATTTTCATCTCTGCTTCACACTCACTAACTCGTGTTTTACTCTGCATAGCATTAATAATTTGAATTATTTCACTTTCAACCTTTTCGTTTAGAGTTGCAAAAGGCAGCCTGTTTTAAGGAACTAAGTTATTTCATATTAATGGTACTCAGGTTTGTTAATTTTTCTAACAGCTGAGACAGGTCCAAGGTAAAATCTAAAAATCAATAAGTGGTGTTAAAAAGTCCCAAACCACACTTTACAATGCACATGGTCGTAGCATGCGCAATTGAAACAAAGCGAAAGCTCATTAAAGTAAAATATATACGCGACTTGTCCAGCCAGACAGAACATACTTCAAGCGCAATCAAAAACACAGACACTAAAAATCCCCGGACAGGTTTATTTTCCATCTATCAAATAAAATTAATTAAAGTCGCAAATATATATATGAGCGTCACAGATATGATATGATTGGTTTTTACATGCGTCACACAATGTACAAAGTGCCACAAACATCACAGATGTTACAAAATGTAATAAACGTCACACTTTGTACAAAATGTCACGAACATTATACGTGGTACAAAATGTCACCAATGTCACACTTTGTACAAATGCCAGGAATGTCACACTTTGTACAAACTGTTGAGCACATGTAATATGAGATGTTTAACCTATTCACTGGAAGTATGGATAAACTTCTTTAAATTATTTAAACACAGCTCAATATTTGTCAATTACGTAACTTTTGTCTGGGTAACTACAGAGAAAAACAAGAATGACTTTCGTTTGAATCAACCTGGACAAGACACTAATCCATCGCAGATTAGCTCCCACCGAACGGTGATTTTTTCAATTTCGTAAGGATGGGAAATTGCGTAAACTTTGGAGAAAATGTCAAAAGCGTTCTATGTTTGACGGAGCAGGGTTTCGACCCGGGGTAATGTGACTGGAAGGGTGAGGTTTGCCAACTGCCTCAAACACGCAGCAGTATGTTAAGAAATATCAGGATTTACACCATAAAACAGGATGGAATAGCTTCTTGTCGAGAAAAACCAAACTGAGAAGTGATAGTACGTTATGGAATGATATTAGGTTCCACTTCCTGAGCTACTCGCAATCTTCTTCCTCTTTAACAACTGATAGATTTTTAAAACTGCGATTTCATGGTTAAGAAAAAAACCGAATATCAAATTACGAGGCGAAAGAACTCATACGAAAGACTATATATATCGAGAAATGGAACACTTAAGGAGACCTTATGTGCAAACACTGGTGTGCTCTAAAGTGAAGTACGAACGTAATACGTTGCCTAACACAACCAATAAACCTGATTAGCTGGGATCACCTTCGGTGGCTTACAGTCGGTGGTAGCTGACTACAATTGTTAAGGTTAGACACAAAATGATCATACATCACAAAAAAAAAAATACCATCAATTATTTTCGTACTTAATTATTAAAAGCAGCCTAAAATGTAACTGCTTTGTGATACATAATCCAATTCATTAATGCAATTCATTAATCCAATATTAACTAAAATACACAGCTCAGCACTAGGAAGGCCCGGGTACCAAAGCCGGAGCTTGAAAGCAGTTCTGTCTGGCCTTGACTCTAGCCCTCAATATTGACTAAGATCCTACAATGAGAGAATGAAACTTAATTAGGCTTTGTGCTCCAAAACCAACAGCTCCGGCATAAACATGGATATTTGTACGCATGGGCTGTCAGCGCCAACACATTTGAGAAAGACGGCAAAATTATGGCGTATGGATTCATTAAACCAACAAAGAACTCTTACAGGTTGAGAAAGGGAACAGTTGTCAATAAATGCTGCAAAAGTTGTTTGCAAATAAAAGTTCTTTGACTTTGCTATTAAATGCTCTGATTCCTCAGAGAAAAGATTCTTAACATCACTTACACTGAGTTGTGCTAACGGGAATGTTGGTCAGTGGTTGCACGTAATTGGATGGGAACACGCCCACTTTGCCATTCAGCTCGCCTTTCCACCAATCACCTTCTTTGCTCATAACATTAATTACACTTCCTTTGAAGAATGTTAGTTCATCAGGCCGCTGACCGCTGTAAGGAAACATGGCCAGAACTTGTTCTAGTTTACCTAGAGGATCAACAAAACGAGTTATGATCAGTGTTATGTGGGTCTTTATACCATCTCTCACTCAATGTTTTAACATACTTGAAATTTTCGGTTTCGTTTAACAACAAAAACAGTCTTTCTTTGCAATTGTTTAACTTTGGTCCTTTCCTTTACGAGCCAAGTGGCTCATCGACCCTGGTTTCTGTAGTGTTAAGTGGATGACAGTCCAAGAGAAAATAATTACCGGTAAACTATTGTGAGCTGCGTCGGTGTTTCTAAAGAAACAATTTAGTGATAAATATGTAAATTCTACACCGTATATAAAGAGAAAACTTACTGACGTTTCGTACATTAGTCCTTCGTTGGAGTAAAAGAGGAAGAAGACTCCGACGAAGGACTAACGTCCGAAACGTCAGTAAGTTTTCTCTTTTACACGGTGTAGAATTTACATATTTATCACTAAATTGAGTCTTTGACTCCCCCTGGATGGGACACTAACTATCGTAGGTTAACTCCCAGCAGACGCTGGTACTCATTTACCTACCCCGGAAGGATGGAAAGCTGAGTTAGCTTAGGCAGAAAAGAGGTCGCACAAATATTCAAATCTCGACAGAGCCGTAAGATCGAACTGGGGACCTTTTGATTGGAAGGCAGAGATCTTACCAACTGCGCCAAACATGCACACCCAAGTTAGGTAGGATGAATTAATTGATAAACATTTGAACAGCCACTCAATCGTTTAATCATAACAACAAAACTAATAAACAAATAATATTCATTTGCAAAAGATACTCGAACAGTACTATAAATACTTTTTATTATGTTTATACACCACCACCACCATCACCACCATCACCATCATTATCACCACCACCACCACTACCACCATCATCATCATCATCATCATCACTATCACCACCAACACCATCATCATCATCATCATCACTATCACCACCAACACCATCATCATCATCATCATAGTCGTCGTCATCACCATCGTAGTCGTCGTCATCATCATCTTAGTCGTCGTCATCATCATTGTCATCAACGATACCATTATCATAAGCAATACCGTTTGAATATGAGCCTATAACTCACGTTAAATGAATTTTAAAAGCTCTATTAAAGTGATTTGGCGAGTACAATATCCGTTTTCTTAGAAATTGTTGCTAACGCTCAAAAATTCCTTAGGGCGATAACTAAACATTTCAACTTTAGAGTTGATTCAAACGTTTGTAAACTCGACCATATCGCAAATCAGAAACTAACCTCGTGCAGATTGTACTAACGTGCTGGGAGTGTCATAAATCTGAAAAACGGAACAGAAAATTAACTCAGATTTTTATTACAACAGAAAATGCAAAATGATATTGCAAGGTCAAATATTTAGATCATCAAGCAAAATCAGAACCTGTACAATATGTTCGTGGATCTAACTAAGGCATTTGACACTGTGAGTAGACCTGCACTGTGGGCCATCCTGTCACGACTTGGCTGCCCCCCAAAGTTTGTTCGTATGATCCGAGCTTTCCAGGGTGATAGAAAACGGTGATGTGTCTGAGCCTTTTCCAGTCAGCAACGGCGTGAAACAGGGCTGTGTCCTTGCCCCAACACTCTTTAGTCTCATCTTCTCTGTAATGCTAGGCTCAGCTCTCTCTGGATCAGATGATGGCATCCTCATCCGCTTTAGGACTGATGGCAAGTTCTTTGATCTGCGTCGGTTACAAGCCAGAACGAAAGTCAAGGAAGCACTTCTCCGTGACCTCCTCTTCGTTGACGATTGTGTAATTGCTGCTCCTAGTGAAGCTGCACTACAGCGCTTGGCGGATCACCTGTCATCTGCTACCAAAGCGTTTGGTCTCACAATAAGCATCAAGAAAACAGAAGTTCTATGTCAACCAGCTCCCAAAACCACCACACCTGCACCATATATTACTATTGACGGGGCCAAACTCAATTGTGTGGATCACTTCTGTTACCTTGGTAGCAATTTGTCTGCAGATGGCAGTCTTGATAAGGAGATAACATGCAGGATGTCAAAAGCCAGCAGATCTTTTGGTCGGTTGCAGAGTAGGGTGTGGAGGGCACGTGGGATCTCGTCTCAAACAAAGATTGCCGTTTATAGAGCTATTGTGTTACCTTCCCTGCTGTACGGATGTGAGACCTGGACGTGCTATCGACGACACCTAAAACAGCTTGATCAGTTTCATCTTCGATGTCTTCGCAAGATTCTGGGCATCTCATGGGAAAAAAGGGTGACCAACCAAGATGTCCTTAGACGTGCCAACTTGTCAGGAATTGAGGCGATGATCTATGCTGCACAACTCAGGTGGTCCGGCCATGTTATGCGTATGCATGACAATCGCATTCTGAAGGAAATACTTTGCTCCGAACTTGTGGCTGGAAAGAGACGACCAGGCAGTCAAATCAAGCGCTACAAAGACAACCTCAAGCAGGCATTGCACCTATGTAGTATTCCCCCGTCAAACTGGACAGAAATCGCAGATGACCGAAACAGCTGGAGAAGAGTGGTGCACAATGGTATAAAGATGTTCGAGGAAAATCGCTTAAAGGGACTGGACAGAAAGAGGGCTATCAGAAAAGCGAGGGAATCAGACCCAAGTCAGACTGTCAACTGCCCCGAGTGTGGTCGTGCCTGTGTCTCTGACTTCGGGCTAAGTGTGCATAGGAGAAAAAGAAAGCACTGATTGTCCTCTTCAACTTCGAAGGACTACAATGATGATGAGTGGGATCAGACAAGAAATTTTGTGCAGACTACTTTGTATTTACTTAGGATTTGATAGAATGAGAAATGGTGGACCGGAGTTGTTGTTGACAAAGTTAACGAAGAGATTTATTGTCTTTACTTTCCTGGCGATCAAGAAGTAGCAGAGGTTTCATGAGAAGAGTTTGACGTTATCGAGAAAGAACATGATGGTCCAAACAGAAAGCAGGTGGAAGTTGCTTACAGAGCAAGAAATGGGCAAAAAGAGTTTTGGAAGGGAGTGGTTGTTGAGATCTTAAATGAAACTCAGTATTGAGTATTCTTCACAGCGAGCCAAGAAAGCGATGAAATAAGCTGCAAGCTCATTCATTTCTGTTGAGCTCGCGGTCACTGCTGACAGCTGATGTATCTACTTTTTTTTCCAGAACGTGTTCGATATTTTGTTGCTTGTTGCATTCAGTCATAAGTTATACGATTACTGTTTTTTTTTAAATTTAAAGACACACAGAAGTTTGAGCGGAATCTAAACTTTCTTGAAGCATTTAATGAATAAAACTGACTTAGTTGGAAACTTCATCGAAGACATTTTAAATAAAGTTATAGAACGTATTCTCTGTTAACTTTAAACTTTTACAATGTTTTCAGAGCACAAAAATATTGATAAATATTTTTGACGTTTCTAAGGGGGGTAGGGGGGGTCACAAGAGAAACGTAAAATTGACGTTTCTTATGGGCAAAATCGATATGTGAGGCTTTCCTAATCCATCAACTTGCTTCTTGCATCTTCCACTCACAAAATCTCTCCCCAACCTCGGTGTCATTCGTTTTTCTTTCACACATCTTCCATTGATCCATTTCCAGCAATTCACACACAACACTGAATTTGCCATTACTCACTTCCCACAAATACCACAATGATCTATCTTACTTACAGCCACTTCACCTTCTGCCCCATGTACTACCACTTTTGTCTTCCCAAGGTTCACCTTCAGCCCTTTGCTCTTGAATTCCTTCTTCCATTTCCGGAACTTCTCCCTCAGTCCCTCTATCATTTCGCTCGTCAGAACCAAGTCATCAGCCTACAACATCTCACTCATTAAATCATTTCTCACATTCTCCATTACCACGTCAGCCACAATGGCAAAAACCAGTGGCAACAACATGGATCTCTCTCGGACAACTCTAGGTCAACTCTGATTCTTGTCTTTGCACCTTCATACAAACTCATCATTGCTCTCATCATTACCTCTGGTATATCTCTATTCCTCATTGCCCACTTCACTACCTTCCTTGGGATCCTGTCAATTGCCTTCTCCAGGTCAATGAAGCACATTTACAATTTCTTCTCAAAGCCTAAGTACATAACTTTTGTATCCAAGCTGTAATTTTGTAGAAAGTTAGCTCCCATAAAAACTTCAATCTTTTGAGTAGAAGATCAACAACTTTAGTTTTTAATGATTCCAATGGCTTGAGTGTATTAACAGGAATCTGACAAAAATTGAGAGTCATGCTGGCCTGGTTTGACATACTCCTACGGAAATTTAACAAAGTAAAAGATGTCGCTTTGTCAAAATTAAAGATTGTTGCTGGAAATCCCAAATTGTCACTTTTTTTCTTCTGGTTCTGTCAGCTGTTGGCGTTCTTGAGCAAGATTGTCGTTACATTTTTGACAATTTTGGAGCAATTGTCTCTTGTTCCCAAAACCCCTTGGAAGGCCTCGTATATGGAAATTATATCTCTATCCACTTCAATTCATTGCCATTCAGTGTCCATTATATTTACTGTACAAGCTAGAGAAATCTATTTCTTGAATGCCAGATTGTTCCAATCATCAATCCAATTTTGATCCGGGTTAATCCTCGTAAATGAGGTTGGCCGGATTTACCCCACTCTAACACCAATCTCTCCAACTCCCACTCTCCATCTCGCTCAATTCATGGCATCCTCCTTCTTCAAACCAACACTCTTGCTCTCCTTCTCCACTTGCATCTTCCATGTCTTCTTTGGTTTTCCTCACATCCTCTTGCCCTTCACTTCAAACTCCTACACTTTTTTCAAAACATGCCCATCGTCCCTCTTCAACACATGCCCGTACCATCTCACTCCACTTGCCTTTGCCATCTGAACCACTGTTTCCTTCAATCCCAACATCTCCATTAGTTCCTCTGTCCTCTTTTTCTCCAACAGTTTTCCACCAAACAGTGCTCTCGCCATTATTGAAATCGTTTTAAGCAATTTTAGACAATATCATAAATTACAGGAGTAACATTTTTAAAATTGAATTATGTATTATTCTTTGTTTAGGTTCTGGGCAGTCTAGCAACTCTGTGGCATCCTTTACACCTAACCATTTAACTGCTGGTACCACACAGAGTAAGTAAAAATAATTTCAAGAAAGCTCAAAGCAGCTATGAATCCTTGGCTACAGTATATTGCTGGTCTGGGTTGTTCAAAGGCTGGTTAACTTTAATCCTGGGTTAAGCAAAAAATTCAATCACCATCTACACTGTATCTTCTCTAAGTAAAGGTTTATGCTTCTTTTGAAATGCGTTGTTCAGATTTCCAAGGAAAAGTAGCTAGTCTGGCTTTAAATCCAAAAATTTCAGTTTAAATCCATCTTTGTAAGATTGAAAGCAAGACCATTAAATTTAACCATGGGTTAACTGCAATTCAGCTTTTGAACTGGTAGACTAGGTCCTGGACCAAATGTTTGGTGCTCGATCTTGACTTCTGTTTTTTCTTGTTCGATGAGGCAACGTTTTGACTAATGCAAAAGTATAGCTTTCCCTGAATGCACATTGCAGCTAATTATACCACTCCGTTTACAAAGTTCAAGTAACTCGATTTATTGCTATTTTCGTGATTGCTCCCCCTTTACAGCAGTTTAAAAAAAGGAAATTTTATTTAATACAAGTATTCAGCAAACTTTAGGATCTTTTAAGTCCCAGACTTGAAGTTCCTTTAGTTTAGGCTTTCTGTAGTGGTTTGCTGATTTTATGGTAAAGTATTTACATCGGACAAAACAATTTCATTGAATGAACCTAAATTAAGATAAGATTTGTAAGCTATTGGGAGTTCTGTAAAATTCACTCCTAAGGTAAACCTACCATGATTAAAATTTGGCTACTTGAAGTCACCACAAAAGAAAAGGTTTTCCAATGCACCAGATCTTGCCATTATACACTTTATAAAACATCATTTTGCCTACATTTCAAGGACATGAAATGCTATGATATATACTATGACTTATGTATCCTATTTTATTCTTTCATATTTTCTTTGTACTCAAACTGCATTGTTGAAAGAAGAACCTCCGAGTGTGGTTTGTACCTCACAGCCTTTAGGCTTAAGGCTGACTTGCAAATTTTTTATTCGATTAAAATTTGGCTACTTCAAATCACCAAAAAAGAAAATGGTTTCCAATGCACCAAATCTTGCAATTATACTCTGTATAAAGCATCCTTTTGACCATATTTCAAGGATATGAAATGCTACCCCTCCAACAATCAATGATTTATATGTATCCTATTCTATTCCTCCATATTTTCTTTGTACTCAAACTGCATTCTTAAAAGAAGAACCACCAAGTGTGGTTTGTACCTACACAGCCTTTAGGCCAGTCTGACTTACACATTTTTTATTCGTAGATGAAAAAAATTATTATTAATATGCTAATTTTTTGTATCATTGGCAAAAGTGTTTCTGAGCAAAACTTTAAAGCTTCCTTTGAATATCCTGAGACTTGATGATGGTGCTACTGATAACGCTGATGATGGCAAAATGATAAAGATGAAGTAATGATAATTATTATACATGTATGACATAAAGTATTTCATGTTTTGTATACACACAGGTGATGGATTTAGATCTCCTGCTCCTCCCATAAATCCAAATTTACCAAGGTAAAGTCTTTTTTCTTTTGCTGTTCATTTCTAATAATGTTTATATCTACAAAGTTTGTTAAGTCCTGCAGATGAGAAGCAATGTACATACAATTGGGCTTCAGCCGATGTAATAGGGCTGGGGAATGGTTCCACAAGAAGATATTTGGTTAGGAAAGCTAGAATTGCTTCTCTGGAGAATGTGGGGCCAGGAGGCAGTTCAACCGCTAGAGATCTTGGGATTGGTGAATCATACCGCAAGAGAGTGTATCTGTAGGGTAGGGGTAGGCTTCCCTGGAGGTTGTGAGCCAAAAACTTTCTTTAAATTGCATAACCATTGAATGTATCTACATGATGAAATTGGAATTTTAATTCTTGAGCAGCCGCCGCTAGAGAGTGTAGAACTGGGAAACACTACTTTGGAAGTCTTAAGATTCCTCCCTCCACAAGGGAGTGTAGGGTTGAGGTAAGCTCTTTGGAGGTCATAATCTTGACTGATGAATAGTTCCATGAGAGAGAGTAGGGCTGGAGTACACTTCATTGGAGGTTGTGAGACTATTGAATGGTTCCGCTAGAGAGTGTAGAGCTTGGAAACACTACTTTGGAGGTCTTAAGATTGGTAGATTGTTCCACAAGGAAGTGTAGGGTTGAGGTAAGCTCTTTGAAGGTCGTAATCTTGACCGATGAATAGTTCCATGAGAGAGTGTAGGGCTGAAAATACGTTCTTCAAAGGTCTTAAGACTGGTGACTGGTTCCACTAGAGAGTGTAGGGCTGAGGTACGTTCTTTAAAGGTTTTAAGACTGATGAATGGTTCCACTAGAGTGTGTAGGGCTGAGGTACGTTCTTTAAAGGCCTTAAGACTGGTGAATGGTTCCACTAGAGAGTGTAGGGCTGAGGTACATTCTTTAGAGGTCTTAATACTGGTGAATGGTTCCACTAGAGAGTGTGGGGCTGAGGTACGTTCTTTAAAGGCCTTAAGACTGGTGAATGGTTCCACTAGAGAGTGTGGGGCTGAGGTACGTTCTTTAAAGGTCTTAAGACTGGTGAATGGTTCCACTAGAGAGTGTAGGGCTGAGGTACGTTCTTTAAAGGTCTTAATACTGGTGAATGGTTCCACTAGAGAGTGTGGGGCTGAGGTACGTTCTTTAAAGGCCTTAAGACTGGTG